>BSQZ01000012.1:665000-677500 GCA_033239005.1 Lamellibrachia satsuma | reverse complement strand
GTTGACAATTTTAGTGTTGCATTGATGAAAATACCCCACAATTTGTGAAACACTTGTAAGATTTTCTATATCTGAAGCACAGCATTTAGTGTGAGCTTTAAGACTAAAGTGCATATATGCAGTTCAATCCACTTGAAATTCTTCCCCTCATATACGGGGGCATGTCTCGGTAACATATCAATTAAAGCAATGTGGATTTCCTTCTGCGATTTATCGAGATAAATGTTTTTCTTCGATTTGGTATAATTTTCGTGCCGGTTTGTGAGATGTCGGAAATTAATTAAGACATGGACCAAAGTCAGAATCCGTCCGCCATTACAACGATAAAAAGTCCCAAGGAAAAAATGAATTGTGCAGTTAGGGTTTATTTGTGAGAGCCGAAATTGTGTGGATGAGTGAGTGGAAGTGATGTTTTTGTGCACAGTAGCATCTAATCTTTGAAATGATGCCATTTGTCAGTTTGTATACTTGTTGCTTAAGGACACGATGGCCATCAGGCAAGATGCACTCATATTTTGGAAACCGGTGAATTTCATGGCAGAAATGCAGGGGTATCATGCATTGAAGCAATTTGTACGAAAAGGAGGTATGTCATTTTCACGAATTTCACACACCAGGTGTTTTAGTGGGTCTGTCATTTGCTGTGAATTAAAAAAAAATTGTAGGACAAATTTTCAATTTAGGCGCAAGAACGTTATAATGGTCGTCTATGGGAAAAGTGACTATGGTCCGTGCCCAAACCACTCTGCCGCTGAGCCCCACCCCCCGCAGAGCAATGGCGCCGCCCAGCGTAGATAATGGCAAAGTTAAAAAGGATATTATAAAATTACCGTGGCGTTGCGCCCATCATATAAGGAAGGGTGATATATACTGTAAATGATATGTTATTATGTTTGGGCTATGGCTGTTCGAGTGCTTCACTCCCCCCCCTTAACTGGACCGCCTATGTTTGTGACGCGTAGTCTATAGTGACCCGGGCTTTCGCCTGCCCGAAGTCAACTGCCCACCACGCCAGGTTGCCGAAGGCTGCTTGAAAAAACGTTTTATTATTTCCGTCATTGCCGTGAGAAGCCACAAAGTAGCTGGTGTACGACGAACTCATGTCCGCCGTCTTTCCCAGTGCAATATTCACACCGCTCAGCCCTGCAACAGACAAGAGAGCGAACGAAGGATCATGTCGATAGCTTGGGAACTTTACGGAAAAATTCATCGCCACCACAGGTGTGCTACTGATTTGATCGGCAAATCAACGGATTATACAGGGTACTTGCACCCGCGGTCGAATTGATTTATCTATTTGTTCGACATCATATCGATCTCATCACATTCATATAGTTAATGTTGCGTTGTTATTATTGAATGACTCTATGCAACTGCATGGTTCCCTTTCCTTGCAGTTCACTTGGTTGTTTCCCACTGGGTTTTGGTGCCAGTTGTTGCGTCCTTCATTTGACTAAGTTTTCGTGTCATGCATTCCCAGATGACTGTGGCCGGGGCGTGGTCAGGGGCGGGGCCAGGGGCGTGGCCAGGGTATTTTATTCGAGGGCAAATCCGAGTGAGCTATGTATGTTCTGGTGACATAGCTTCTTGACTTATTAGGCATTATGTCACATTTTTCAGTCGGGATTGGGGACATGGCAACCCTCTAGGTACGCTTATGTAACATGCGTGCGTGCGTGCGTGCATACATGCGTGCGTGTCTATGCATGAGAGCGCAATGCCTGTGTATAATGTCGCTTGTTGATGACAAAAATTACGAAGTGAACATAGTTATTGATCTCGTTTGGCTGAATGACATATTTGTGTCGCTCTGCCATTCACGTCGGACTGGTGGCGTTTGTGGTTGTCCGGTGTGAATTATTTAAGCTCTGCACTTAATCGCTTTTGATAACGTCAGTGGAATGACGGGCGTTTCATAGCCTAACATCCCAGCGGGAATCTACTACATCAGACAATTATTATATGAACCGTTCCATTTAATCATAGTTAACACGGTTTACATGCCTTTTAATACATCCACCTCGACAATACTGTCGTTGGAAGGGAACTGTCTTGAATGGAATATATCGAATACTTATACAAACATATTTTTGAGAAACCTATGAAGATAATTTACTTCCACAATTTCAACAACCTTGTCTTCTTCAGCAACTGGGTTGTGAACGTGTGGTAGCTTAGTTCGTCTTGTGTTCGCCAGATGGTGTGGCGAGCAGCCTGTCCCACACGTGACTGAGCAGGTCCCCCCCTCGTCTCGGTTCATGGTCGGTGTTGTTTTCTTAATCCAGAGGGCCTCCTTCTTCCATCGCACACTTCTGTTGCTTTTCAAGTCAATCACTTTGGCGTCTTTCTAGTCAATAACGCAGTTGTTTCTGTTGGTGGTGTACGTGACCTACGTTCTATTGTTGTTTATTCTCTCACATGTTCACGAGTAAACGGTCTGGTTGTGATGGTTTCAACTTTGTTATTATATTACTCGGGTTTTGTACTAAATAGTCTCCCTCTTTCGCAAATATAGGTGTGACTGCAGCCCTTAAATGGGATCTGGTATACACAGTCAGTGTTTCTACTCTCCTCCACATTATCCTCTGGATGCACCATCATTTCCCTGAGATGTAGGTCTGTTCTGACAGACAGGAGAGGTGATATCATGATAGTTTAGAATGTGGGGTACCTGTTCTGTCGCTCCTGTGACATGTAAGGAAGGTGACAATGCTCGTTGTTCTTTCTGTTGTTCTCGTACTTCTTTCCTTGGTATTTCCATCTCACTTTGTTGTTTTTTCGTATTTTGTATGGTCAGATTTCATTACCCAAACTATTGTAGTGGCTTAGTCATGAATTCAACCTCTTTCTCCCTGTCTTCCGGCTGTGGCCCCACATTGTTGCTTCTATCCAGCAATGTGTTGATGACATTTACCGGAAGGTGATAATTAAAGTTCAGATACTGGTCGATGTGAGTCTTCTTCCGATGCATTATGAGTTTCCCTGTTTCATCCTCCCATCATCAGGAAAATAATTTTCGACGTATTCATATTCGATTACCTTCTCAAAGTATTCGTATTCGAATATGTTCTCTGAGTATTTGTTTTCAACGTATTCGTTTACATGCAAATATTTTACGAATACAATATATCGAGATTGTAACTGACTGATTACTTCAGGGATAAATGAGATGTGTCGATGAGATGAGATGAGACTAATCGATAATTGCAGTCACGGTGTCCTATGCAATTTACAACATCATTCCATCAGATCACATCATTCCATCAAATCGCAACATTGTTACATGACATCGCATCGTAGCATCGTCCCGTCACATCTTAACATAATCTAACATTATCGTACAGTTGCTCCATGGCAGAGTAACATCGTCCCATCACATTGTAATACCATCCAATACTATCGTAAAATTGCTCCATGGTACAGTAACACCGTCCCGTCGTATCACAGCATTGTTTCATTGCATCGTGGTATCGCTTTCTCGTGCTGTCATGCTATTGTGTTGCCAATTAAATTCCTTACATAACACCAGTCGCCTTGTCAGCCAATTTACAAAACTGAGTCTTCCGATGGTGCCCAATACTGTGTTTGCATTTATTGGTCAATCTTGCTAAATCTAGTGAACCACACACATTGTATATACCCGCAAGGGTGCGACGTTAGGAATCAATTGACGGTATAGGAGACCGGAACTATTTGTAACAAAAACAGCTTAATTACGAATTGAAGATTGATGTATAGAACAAGATCATGCTAATTACAAAACGTTTATTTATTAGTATTATTACTAGATAAAAAATAAATAAATGTAAGACTACATAAAATGTTCGGTATGGAACGTATAAAACATGATAAAACGACAACAGTGCACACAACTCAGAATTCAAAAGGCCCTTTCAACATTTAAAGCAGTTCTGCGTATCATTGCTTCAACACAAATGTCTTGCTCGTTTGAATGTTGCGATGTTGTCGAGGTTCCTGGGTTGCTGCTGCAAGTCGATGCATCGGCGCAAAGGAAGCTTCGTCGTCTCGGGTGGTACATGGTCCGAACGTCTGGTTTTCGCGATAAGGCGTGCGTCCAGTCTAGATGTGATAAGGCGTGCGTCCAGTCTAGATGTGATAAGGCGTACGCACAAGTTTTGGAGTTGATGCGGAACAGCGTGTTACAACAGTCCAGTTCTCATACACCCGATGCCCGGACAATGTGCGTCACGGGTGCGTCATGGGTGCGTCTGGGTGCGTCCGTCACGGGTGTGTCACGTCCACGAAATAATGATGCAGTAGAGCATCTAATTCCAACGTCGGTGGGCAACAAATATAGAAGAAGGGTGCGCGTCAACGTTTGTTAATGTTCCTTGCATGTTTCGCGGCATGGATCCATTCTATGTAATAAATATTTCACACAACTTCCGCGGCCCGGTGGGGGCGCTCAGGATGACAAGAAACACGCGCTGACACGGCATGGCGCTGCAGTCGCACTCGAAGACGCATTTCCCCGGCACGCTGTCGCAGAACGAAGGGTTGTTGTGATAGGGGAGCATGGCTGACTGATCACTCATCGTGTACACCATCGTCGCCGGGAAATCGAGACATTCTCCTCCGTCCAGCACGGCGGTCACAGTCAGGTTGTCGTGGGCAGGCGGCAACTCGACCTCTAGGCTGAACGATTTATCGGAATGAGGCGTTGTCACTTGCTGACAGGTGGCGTTGTTCACATCAACGAGGACAGACACGTTGTAGTCGTTGCGATATCCGGTCATTTTTAGCAAATTTGCGTCAAAATCTACAAAATAATAAATCAATCCGACAGTTCAGCACGCACATTTTGGCAGGTGGTGGATATTACCAACAATGGAAGATATATATATATATATGGAGGAAGAAGTGAACTTTATAAATATGTGGACAACTCTGTCACTAAACCAGCTTACCATCAAACACTTCTATTTCCGCCAAATGGAAGAAACCGTCTACATTCGCTGCCACGAACAAGTAGCGCCCCCAAGCGTACAGTGGGAGCGCGCACGTCAAATTGATGGATTGCTCTTTTCCCAATGTACCGTGAGTGGCACACTCCAGGAATGGTGAGTTCAGAGGCGCGTGGTTAGTTCTAGGATCGTGGTCCGTCAGGCCAATGGTGAAGTTACGTAGACGTTCTACAATTAACATGCGTACTAAACACTACTGAACAAACAATATGCCAACATGTTTATCACCTGTACACTGCAGTATAGAAACCATTTATGATATTCTGCTTTAAAACGACCATTGTTCCTAACTTACTTTTAATAAAATATAATATTCTCATATAACATCAATCTATACGCATGCGCACTGGAAGATTGATATTAAATTGTTTTTCTCAGTATTGGAAAATGCTTATTTACTCCTGTTTAGCTTCAATGCGTATTTAGTGGCAGCCATTGCTGAGTTGATGTGTACAATTTCTACAAAGCTACTGGTTGACGTCGTTGATACTAGAGTAACTCGACAGTTTCAGCCATATGTTTTTCGTTCTATGTATCGTTAGTTCTATAACTTATAGGCATTGGCGTTAGCTCAATTTGTCAGTCACATGTTATCCTAAGCTTCGCACAGAGATACACATACGTAAATACGGATAAAATGGTCTATATTAGTGAATACGCTACTTATAAGTTTTTAGACTTTATTAAAAAAAACATGCAACCTCAACATCTCAACTTCATTCCAGTCGGCCTGGGGGGCAACCTCCAACCTTCCGCCAATTGCGATAATCCACCTCCCACTAAACCCACCTCCCACCTATTTGTAAGGTCAATCTCCCACCTACCACCAATGTTTAGGAACAACCTCGATCCCACCTCGCACTTCCCGCCACACCCCACACTAGCGTTTCACGTCCCACTTCCTGCCACACCCCACACTAGCGTTTACCGTCCCACTTCCCGCCACACCCCACACTAGCGTTTAACCTCCCACTTCCTGCCACACCCCACACAAGCGTTTACCGTCCCACTTCCCGCCACACCCCACACTAGCGTTTAACCTCCCACTTCCCGCCACACCCCACACTAGGGTTTAACCTCCCACTTCCCGCCACACCCCACACTAGCGTTTAACGTCCCACTTCCCGCCACACCCCACACTAGCGTTTAACGTCCCACTTCCTGCCACACCCCACACTAGCGTTTAACGTCCCACTTCCTGCCACACCCCACACTAGCGTTTAACGTCCCACTTCCTGCCACACCCCACACTAGCGTTTAACGTCCCACTTCCTGCCACACCCCACACTAGGGTTTAACCTCCCACTTCCCGCCACACCCGACACTAGCGTTTAACGTCCCACTTCCCGCCACACCCCAAACTAGCGTTTAACCTCCCACTTCCCGCCACACCCCACACTAGCGTTTAACCTCCCACTTCCCGCCACACCCGACACTAGCGTTTAACGTCCCACTTCCTGCCACACCCCACACTAGCGTTTACCGTCCCACTTCCCGCCACACCCCACACTAGCGTTTAACCTCCCACTTCCCGCCACACCCCACACTAGCGTTTAACGTCCCACTTCCCGCCACACCCCACACTAGCGTTTAACGTCCCACTTCCCGCCACACCCCACACTAGCGTTTAACCTCCCACTTCCCGCCACACCCGACACTAGCGTTTAACGTCCCACTTCCCGCCACACCCCAAACTAGCGTTTAACCTCCCACTTCCCGCCACACCCCACACTAGCGTTTAACGTCCCACTTCCCGCCACACCCCACACTAGGGTTTAACCTCCCACTTCCCGCCACACCCCACACTAGCGTTTAACCTCCCACTTCCCGCCACACCCGACACTAGCGTTTAACGTCCCACTTCCCGCCACACCCCAAACTAGCGTTTAACCTCCCACTTCCCGCCACACCCCACACTAGCGTTTAACGTCCCACTTCCCGCCACACCCCACACTAGCGTTTAACGTCCCACTTCCCGCCACACCCCACACTAGCGTTTAACCTCCCACTTCCCGCCACACCCGACACTAGCGTTTAACGTCCCACTTCCTGCCACACCCCACACTAGCGTTTACCGTCCCACTTCCCGCCACACCCCACACTAGCGTTTAACCTCCCACTTCCCGCCACACCCCACACTAGCGTTTAACGTCCCACTTCCCGCCACACCCCACACTAGCGTTTAACCTCCCACTTCCCGCCACACCCCACACTAGCGTTTAACCTCCCACTTCCCGCCACACCCGACACTAGCGCTTAATGAACAAGTTCACTAAGTCAAACTTATAGTTGAGACTGTATTACGACTACGTATGATGTAATTAAGGTTAATGTACGGGGTTACCTCCATAGCACGTACCACCCGTTAACCCGTGACTTGGTGGTCACAAACTTAGAAGGGCAATCCACAACAACGGTCGCTGATTGGATACTCAAAGGTCATGAATGGTACAGAGCAACGAATGGCGCCTACGTCGGTAATCAACTGTAAACTGTACATCCTTTTGATGAGTCATCTCACTCTGGTCGGAGTTGGTGCTTAAGGCTTGTAGTTCGTGGTTACTGTTTTGCTTCAAAATAGCGACCACTTACTGTAATTGTCGGCTGTGTTGGTGACTCGTACTCTAGTGACCCGTGCTCTCTCTAGTCCGAAGTCAACTATGTTGGTGACTCGTACTCTAGTGACCCGTGCTCTCTCTAGTCCGAAGTCAACTATGTTGGTGACTCGTACTCTAGTGACCCGTGCTCTCTCTAGTCCGAAGTCAACTATGTTGGTGACTCGTACTCTAGTGACCCGTGCTCTCTCTAGTCCGAAGTCAACTATGTTGGTGACTCGTACTCTAGTGACCCGTGCTCTCTCTAGTCCGAAGTCAACTATGTTGGTGACTCGTACTCTAGTGACCCGTGCTCTCTCTAGTCCGAAGTCAACTATGTTGGTGACTCGTACTCTAGTGACCCGTGCTTTCTCTAGTCCGAAGTCAACTATGTTGGTGACTCGTACTCTAGTGACCCGTGCTCTCTCTAGTCCGAAGTCAACTATGTTGGTGACTCGTACTCTAGTGACCCGTGCTCTCTCTAGTCCGAAGTCAACTATGTTGGTGACTCGTACTCTAGTGACCCGTGCTCTCTCTAGTCCGAAGTCAACTGCCCACCAAGATAGGGTTCCACGTTGTGTATGGAAATGGGTTATGAAATTTCCGTCATTGCCAAGGGAAGCCAGATGAGTGTCCCAGGGAGACGTAGCCATGAAGGCGGGCTTACCCAGAGCAATGTTCGTTTCGGTTGTCGCTGCAATACAACGATTTCAAAATAACATGAAACATACTTGTTCAACTATAGTTGTTTTTTTTAACAATAACTATTAGAAAATGTAAGTTTTATGTTTCCAAACCACCAGGTTTGCTTCAACGTATTTATTTATTTATCATTAAAAATTATTACTAATGCATTTTTGTATGACTAAGCGTTTTCGTACGTACGCATGCATGAGCATGTGTGTGAATGCGTTTACATACGTTTGTTTATTTGTATGTAAAAGGTACGAAAGTATGTTCATACGTAGCGCGGTAGCCAGTCCGTAGGACCGCTCAAAGCGCTTTACACTTCACCCCTGGTAGAGCTTTTCCGTCCAACACCAACGCGACTACGCTGTGAAGCATTCAGCCACGCTGCAATTATTGCGCGTAGACTAGTCGCTTACACATCGACCACTTTGGGTGAACTGACGCAACGGAGAGTGAACGAAAATAAGTAGGTGAAATCTTGTTTGACCCCAAAGGGCGCGCTTTGCCCTCAACTAGTCTACGTCTACCTGCACGATATCGCATTCTTGGCGCGAATCTAATCAGCCATATTGGAAATCAAATCAAATCGATTTGATTTCAAATGTGTTGGTGGCTGTAGCTGGATAACTAATGGTTGACTTCTGTACGCTAGTAGTGATCGCGGCTAAAAAGTCGATTGGTCTGAACAGCTGGTCGACCAGAGAAAACATTTCGTTTGACACGCCGGACATTATTACACATCTAACACAAATAATGTGATTCAGGGACATCCAATCCACACTGATTTTCTGTAAAATGTAACTGTATTTTATAAAGTCAAGGCGACTTACCTGGCTGGGTCATTATGAAATGGACGCTCGCGACAAACACACAGAGAAACTTCGAGAGGAAGCGATGTCTGATAAGTCCCAACGTCATGATTCGCGCTGTTCTTCACATATGTAGAATAATGTACAATTATGTTTTCGAAGAGTTGTTGGTACCAAACAGATGACGTTATTTGACGAACACGACATTTGCAGAAAGTGTTCTGTTATATATGTCGCCGTGTCCAGCTGACAAAGTGTGCTCTCTCTGTCTCTGTCTCTGTCTCTATCTCTGTCTCTGTCTCTCTCTCTCTCTCTCTCTCTCTCTCTCTCTCTCTCTCTCTCTCTCTCTCTCTCTCTCTCTCTCTCTCTCTCTCTCTCTCTCTCTCTCTCTCTCTCTCTCTCTCTCTCTCTCTCTCTCTCTCTCTCTCTCTCTCTCTCTCTCTCTCGCTCTCTCTCTGTGCGCGTCTGTAGGTGTGACGTGACGCACTGTCAACGCGCACGTGCGCTCCACAGATATTGCGGCAAACGGACGCCAACTGAACAATGTTGATGAGTGTGCAGCTGCCTTCATCCCGCTAAAGGACGACCCTTTGTTGCCGTGACATTGTGAATAATTTACATTGTTGGCTTTGCAAAGGTTCTGTCATGTGACTGATAGCAAATGCGATGGGCTTGATGTCTCCACACCGATATACCATAATTTATGTGGGGAAGAATGAGATAATTATACATTATAGACAAAATATTCGAAGGTGGAACATGTTTAAGTTTAATATTCCAATTGTTTTGATAATTTTGTTAGGTAATTTTGTTAGCTTTTTTGTTTTCACAATGGGGAAGACACGTGCCGCATCCAGCACTGACTCTCCTGGTGCGGATGACTCGCAACTAACCAACGTCAACGACGCTCTTGCCCGTCAGGAGGCAATGTTCTTGAAGATGTTGGATGTCCAACAAAAAACATCCCAATCGTGCATTCAATCCTTCATGGACTCGACCAATAAGCGATTTGACAAGTTCGTGTTAGAGAACGTTCGAACACAAGCTGAACTTCGAGCTAACCTTTATGGGGGCCGCCTATGTTGGCGACGGGTGTTCTATAGTGACCTGGGCTTTCACATGGTCGAAGTCAACTGCCCACCACGCCAGGTTGCCGAAGGCTGCATGAAAAAAAAACGTCTTATTATTTCCGTCATTGCCGTGGGAAGCCACAAAGTTGCTGGCGTACGACGAACTCATGTACGCCGGCTTTCCCAGTGCAATATTCACTCCGCTCAGCCCTGCAACAGACCAAAGAGGGAACGAATGGCCAAGTCGATATAGAGATTAACAATTTTACGAAATATTGCATCGGCACTACAATCGTGCTAGTGATTTGATCGGCGAATCAATGGGCTACACGGGGCACTTGGACCAGCTGTCGATTTAATCTATCTATTTGTTCGACATCATATCAATCTCATCATAATCATTTAATTAATGTTACGTTGTCATTAATTACTGACTCTATGCAACTGCATGAATCCCTTTCCTTGCCGTTCACTTGGTTGTTTCCCACTGGGTTTTGATGCCAGTTGTTGCGTCCTTTTATTTGACTGAGTGTTCGTGTCATGCATTCCCAGATGACTGTGACCAGGGGCGTGGTCAGGGGCGTGGCCAGGGCGTGGCCAGGGGCGTGGGCAGCATATTTTATTCGAGGGCAAATCGGAGCGAGCGGGGTATGTTCTGGTGACACAGTCTCTTGACTTAAGGGGATTAGGCTGTATGTCATATTTTTCACTCGGGATTGGGGGCATGGCATGTAACTTACGTTGGACAATGAATGTGTGTGTGCGTGTACGTGTGCGTGTGCGTGTGCGGGTGCGTGTGCGGGTGCGTGTGCGTGCGTGTCTATGCATGAGAGCGCAGTTCCTGTGTATAATGTCGCCTGTTGATGACAAAACGATAGGGACGAAGTGAACATCGTTATTGATCTGGCTTGGCTGAATGACATATTTGTGTCGCTCTGCCATTCATGTCTGGTTGGTTGCGTTTGCGGTCTATCGGTGTGAATTATTTAATCGCGTAGTTGTGATTGTGGTTGTGGTAGACTGCATCTCTTAAATGGGATCTGGTATTAACAGTAAGTGTTTCTATTCTCCTCCTACATTGTCCTCTGGATACACTATCATTTCCCTGATATGTAGGTGTGCTGCTGCTGATGATTATGTTTAATAATATTATCGTAAAAGAGCTTCATGGAACAGAAACATCGTCCCACCACATCGTAACATTATCCAATATTATCGTAAAATTGCTTCATGGAACAGAAACATCGTCCCACCACATCGTAACATCATCCAATATTATCGTAAAATTGCTTCATGGAACAGAAACATCGTCCCATCACATCGTAACATCATCCAATAGTATCGTTAAATTGCTTCATGGAACAGAAACATCGTCCCATCACATCGTAACATCATCCAATATTATCGTAAAATTGCTTTATGGAACAGAAACATCGTCCCATCACATCGTAACATCATCCAATATTATCGTTAAATTGCTTCATGGAACAGAAACATCGTCCCATCACTTCGTAACATCATCCAATATTATCGTAAAATTGCTTCATGGAACAGAAACATCGTCCCATCACATCGTAACATCATCCAATATTATCGTTAAATTGCTTCATGGAACAGAAACATCGTCCCATCACATCGTAACATCATCCAATATTATCGGGCATCGGGTGTATGACTCACAACTAGACAAGACTGTTGTAACACGCTGTTCCGCATCAAGACGGGCAAGAGCGTCGTTGACGTTGGTTAGTTGCGAGTCATCCGCAACAGGAGAGTCATTGCTGGATGCGGCACGTGTCTTCCCCATTGTGAACGACGATAGTGCACCAGCCTGTATCAAATGTTGTGTAAAAGTGATGATTGTCACACCAGACACCGCTCTGGGTGGCAGTGAGATTCAGTGGCCACAGTTGACCGAACCGTTATTGTCCGGTCAAATACCACCTGGCCACACAAGTCACTCCTGGATAAACCTTATGTGGTGTTACGCTTAATGGATCTCTCAGGTTAACGTCGTTTGGCCGATGACAGGTATGATTCAGATTACAAAATCAATATTCCAGGCAGTGCAATCGGCAAAACGACGAGAGCAGCGGTCCACTGATGTTGTGTATGTTCACGAAATGGGTGGTAGGTCTCTCATACAATGTTGTCAACAACAGAGAGCACAACATTCACTACAAACCGTATTGATGTCACGTATCATGGGAAGTTGATAGCAAGTTGTCATCATCTAAGAAAGAGACAACCAATCTTTACCGTACAATTATTTTATTAATGTGACTATTGTAAATTGTCAGGGCATACCGTTTTGGAAAATGCATTTTTTTTTACTATGCAGAATCTACAATA
>BSQZ01000012.1:490000-660000 GCA_033239005.1 Lamellibrachia satsuma | reverse complement strand
GAGAGAGCCCGGGTCACAAGAGTACGTGTCACCAACATATTGAGCGAACTGTATCGTGGTAAGTGTTTGAAATGTATGTAAGATGAACTAATATACACAACTACACTGTGCGTGTTAATATCGTGAAACCAAAACTTTGACTCTCCGACCTACTAGAGAAACTGCACACAATAACGGGGCTAAAACGAAAGCAAACCCAAAATAATAATTACCTATCGATAACCATCCAACCTTTTTGTTCACAAACCGACAAATATCATCACATTATTTTGCAAACCGTTCGATTTTGATACTATAAAAGTAAGTCAATTTGTTTATTACAAATAATAACATATTCGTCACAAAACATCACTGTCTGTCCGATTGAATATGACTCGAATTATTGATTAAGACCACACAATGCCAATGCAGGCGGGTCGTTTTTTTTCAATGTTCTGGTTATGGTTAGTATCCGTCGTAATATATGAACCGTGTTACTATACTCATTATCCCGGTTACTTGTCTGTAGATCGACTACTCAACTTCACCATTGGACTGACGGACCACGATCCCGCAATTGACAACGGACCATTGAACTACCCATTCCTGAAGTGTGCCACACACGGTGCAATGGGAGATGTGCGCACTGTCAATCTCACCTGCGAGAGCCCACTGTACCCCCGGATACGTTACTTGTTCGTGGCAGCGACTGTATCCGACTACTTTAACTTGGCTGAAGTAGAAGTGTTTGACGGTAAGCTGATGCAATGACATTTATATAATATAGCAGTTTGTGACCATGTATGCCCGCCCGCAAATTCAATAAATGTAGCTGTCTATCAACTAAAACTATGTAACCAACTACTTCCACGTGGCGGAAGTAGAAGTGTTTGACGGTAAGCTGTTGAAATAACACACACAAGCACGTGCGCGCACACACACACACATACGCACGCACGCACGCACGCACGCGCGCGCACACAGACATGCATATATACATAATGTATGCGTGCGTGCTTACGTGCGTGCTTGCGTGCGTGCTTACGTGCGTGCTTGCGTGCGTGCTTGCGTGCGTGCGTGCGTGCGTGCGTCCGTGCGTGCGTGCGTGCGTGCGTGCGTGCGTGCGTGCGTCCGTCCGTCCGTTTGTCCGTACGTACGTACGAACATACATATACATATATATGCTGCTGTAGACCGCGACCGATTATTTGAGCTGCTCGGCCAGTCGTCGAGTACGATTCGCAGGGCGATTTACTTCGCAAAGTTGCCACTTAAGATTTACTCCAAACACCTTAGATTTAACTAAAGGTCGGGGACTGTGTTCTATGTCGTTGCAGTCGGTTGTAATTCGGTTTTAAACAATCAAATTTCCGTTTATTTCAAACAATACTTTCGTCTTGATCGAAGAGAGGAAATGGGGAAGGGTTAGGTGGGGTTGGGATCACAAAACTGGTGCGGATGAAAGCGCAGAAAATTTACTGGCGATACGTTTCAAACATCAACAGTTTAGTTTTACGGAATAGAAAGCATGGATACACTGTGTGATTCCACCCCGATATCTCACGGCACGCATTGAGCGTGTGTGATACGCCGCATTTACCATGAAATGTCTCCTCGCCCGTTCTAATGATTCTGTCCTTCCGCAACAATATTCTAAAATCAACATCTCTATCTTTATAATATAAATAACTGATGTTTGCAGTCCTTTGGTGGAAGGAGCAAATATAAGTAAATCAGCTGCGTATAACAGGTGATTAATCATCTGCCCAATTCGCTTGTTGAATGGTCGAACAGCCAGATTGATTTAATATGTTGTAGACATCGACCCAAGTTGGTTGAAAATGACCGGGTATCGCAACGACTACAACGTGTCTGCCTCGTTGATGTGAACAACGCCACCTGTCAGCAAGTGACAACGCCGCTTTCCGACAAATCATTCCGCCTAGAGGCCGAGTTGCCGCCTGCCCACGACCACCTGACTGTGACCGCCGTGCTGGACGGAGGAGAGTGTCTCGATTTCCCGGCGACGATGGTGTACACGAAGAGTGATCAGTCAGTCATGCTCCCCTATCATAACAACCCTTCGTTCTGCGCCAACGAGCCGGGGGAATGCGTCTTCGAGTGCGACTGCAGCGCCATGCAGTGTCAGCCCGTGTTTCTCATCATCCTGAGCGCCCCCCAACGGGCCGCGGAAGTTGTGTGAAATATTTATTAATTAGAGTCTGCCCGTTGGCTGCCGGTTCTTTCATCTTTCAACAACATGTTAAAGTTTACTAACTATCAACAGAAGAAACATACTGATAATTAAATCGTTTTAATACAGTCCTATAATTAACGTTTCGTAATTGGCCTACATGACATTAATTATATTTGATTAGCTTTTGAGATGAGTCCAAAGAACATTTACCATTGTTGCTTTTGATGTTAGATCAGCCGTCTTATACATAGAGGCGGAAGCGGATCGCAAGTCTGTCTTCACGGTTTAGATTTCGATGTTTTCGATTTTGTAGCTTTTTCAAAGCCGCTCTGTGCAAACTAAGTTCAAAATAGCTTATTGTTAGACTGGGCACACATCATATGCATGTAAATGATTGTTTATTGGTAGAAGTATATCTTCCTTGACAGCACAGCTCATGTTTTCATACAAACTGTACACGGTTGGCAGTATTTAGCCGCCAGGTGGTAAACCGATTTTTACCTAGGGAAAAACGGCCCGGCAAAAAGTGATGAAACAATTTTTTTCAGTTTCTACCGACCGTCCCATCAAACACAACAACCCTGCGTAGTTTGATGTGAATGGTGTGCTGACAAAATAATTAAACTGATGAAAAATGTATTCATTGTTTTTAATCATTGTTTTTATCAAGCGAAACGAAGGTCATGGTTTTGGGGCTATGCACCTCAACGAACAAATAAAAACTTACAACGGGCAACTAAAATCAAGAATATCACGGCACCCGTTTACTCAGGATGTGGTCTAAAAAGGAGAGGTTCCGGTCATTTCTCCGATTGCCATGTTAACCAGCGCGACCGATAAACGCATGCGCAGTTCTATTTAAAAGAATCGTGAGTAGTATTTGGGGGCATCTGAAGCACCAAAAATGTAGAGATTTTGGGTAAGCTTCTGATTGGTTGAAATTTGAAATGGAGCGTTCTGATTGGTAGTGCGCTTATTGCCGCCAGGGGGCGCCACGGTATAATACCCTATTATCGCTCAAATGTTGAGAATTTGGGTAAGCATTTGATTGGTCGAGAGCAGTTTCACCACCAGGGAGCGCCACAGGGTAATCCCTATTATCGCCCCTAAAGCACTGTTTTGCGGTAATATTGTCGCCAGAGGGCGCTACGTGTCAATTGTGTCGACGGCTCTGATTGGTCGAGAGCTGTTTCACCACCAGAGGGCGCCACGTGTCATCCCCTATTATCGCCCTTGAGGCATTGTCTTGCGGTAATATTATAGCCAGGGGGCGCTACGGGTCAAATTTGTCGACTGTTCTGATGGGTCGAGAGCCGTCACGTGACCAATGACGTCACAGATCCTCATTTGCATATCACGTGAACTCTCTATGGATGTCGCCATCTTGTTTTGCTGCCACGTTGTTTTGCGACGATACGGTCACCAGGAGGCGCTGCTACAACGTCACAGTTCCTCATTTGCATATCACGTGACCTCTCTATGGAGGTTGCCATGTTGTTTAGGTGCCATGTTGTTTTGCGATGATACGGTCGCCAGGGGCGCTGCTACGAGTCAAGGTCAAATGTGTTGACGGTTCTGATGGGTCGAGAGCAGTCACGTGATTTATGACGTCACAGCTCTTCATTTGTATATCACGTGACTTCTCTATGGAGGCTGCCATCTTGTTTTGCTGCCATCTTGTTTTGCATTGATACGATTACCAGACGGCACTGCGGGGCAAGGTCGAAGGTCAAAGGTTACCGACCTTTTGCGTTGATACAATTACCAGTTAGGGTTAGGGTTAGTAACCCTAATGGAAAATTCGAGAAAAAAACAAAACCTGGTAAACTGTAGGAATAATTGTCAGTTAGGGTTAGGGTTAGTAACCCTAATGAAAGGTCAAAGGTCACCGAGCTTTTGTACTTATACGATTGCCAGTTAAGGTTAGGGTTACTAACCCTAATTCTGACATCCGTAGTGAACCCTAATACGAACCCTGACCCTAACCCTAAAAGAACATGCAGGAAGAACGGTTGTGATGACAGTGGCGGTTCGGTTTACTACTGACGATTATGGCGCGCTTTCCGAGACGTGTCTGGGTACAGAACCGGTTTGAACCGGTTTTATGTAGTTTTTTTCTTCTTTTCTGGAACGTTCGAACGACGTCATGGAATTTTCCACGCTCACGAAAAGAAACACGATCCCGCATTTTCACCCTGCTATCAGACTGAAACCTAGCGGACGAAAGGTCGTGCATGCACCCTGAAAAACGTAGCCGTGAATGTAAGCTATGCGACACATATCGCATCGTTGCATTATATCGAGAACTTTTCGACGTATGTCGTTTCGCGTCGACACCTACATACCGCCTATTATGATACGAGTCTACTTGAACACCGTGAGGTCAAAAGGTCAAGGTCAATAATGCATAAACACTACCGCACCTGCGAGTTGTGCGTGTCTTACGCCAGCTGCATGTCCTTATTTGGTATTGTTCTGCATGCTGTGCACGTGATTTTCACGTGCTACGCGCGTGCTGTGCACGTGTTGTGCGTCAGAACCGGTTCAAACCGGATTGAACCACGTTTCCCGCGAAATGTGTCCAGATGCATGTCCTTATTTGGTATTGTTCTGCATGCTGTACACGTGATGTTCACGTGCTACGCGCGTGTTGTGCGTCAAAACCGGTTCAAACCGGTTCAAACCAGTTCAAACTGGAAAAAAACCCAAGAAAAAAGTGCACCGTCAGCAGTAGCGACAGGCTATATAAACCGATCCGCTACTGCAATTGCCATCACAACCGTTCTCCAATCTCTACAGTACACTTCGATTCAACACCAAAGCCACGCAGCAACACGTCGAGATGCCGCGACGGTAGCGGTACACCAAGTTTTGCAAGTATCTATTATATAGTGTCTTTGTTTGTACGAATGCTAACTAATAATAGGAATCACAATCGTTCTCCGATCTTTGCACACCTATTTCGGCGCATCACCAACAACGATGAAATACACATGTTCAAAATGCAACAAAGTTGTTGGAAAAAACACCATATGCTGAGACATGAAAGAACGGTGTGTAATTCAACCACCACCACCGTTTTGCCACCATCAGTATGCAAAAAATGCGGTAAGGTGTTTGCAAATCATCATACCTTACAAAGGCATGAAAGAACAGTTTGTGTCGATTCACCACCATTACCAAAAAGACCGAAAAAGGAAGATACCACATCCCGTCACCCTTTCATTAGCGAAGATCCCATCGACCCGCCCGAGCGTTTTCTCTTCCCCGACGCTCTGTCAACAGATTTGTTAGAGGTCGTCTGCAACAATTGGTCCTCCATTAGGACACGCGTATCCAGAGGTCCTCTCCAGACCGGAGTAAATTTTAGACTATGCAGTCTAGATACGACTACTCTAGAAACTCCACTGAAGACCATGTTCGAACAACATACCAATGCTTTCAAAATCAACTTGAGTTATGGATTTGTTTTGAAAAACAAAAACACAGGATGTTATAGGTACTACCATTCCTCCTGCAATTGCTGCGGTCGATACCTGGACGAACCCAGTCTCATCACCAATCTGGATGAGTTGATGTTTTTCTTGAACGTATAAAAACACAGATATCTTGCAGTGGGTCATATCGCAGAGACCTGATGCGCAATGGATTAGCGAATTGGTGACAAATGTGACTTTTTTATTAATAAAATCATAAATCACCCAATTGGATGCATCGGTATGACTCCTCTGCCGACATACATCAAGAAGAACAAAGCAGTCATCGGTCTGGAAACGGTGCCCAAGCATGGAAAAAGGTATAAAGATAATTTGTGCCTCTTTAGATGCTTAGCTCTTCATCGGGGTGGCGATGTCCGTTGTTTGGAATCTGCCGTTACGAAACTTTACGAGACGTACAAACAGGATGACGATGTACCCATGGAAGAATTTGCCGGAGTCACACTCGATGACCTCTATCGTATAGAGACCACTTTCCAAACGAACGTGTGCGTTTATAAACTCGTCGAGTCTGATGATGATGATGACGGAAAGAAGACCGCAGAACTCGTCCGTCAATCGTTGTGTCATTATTCTGACACGATGTATCTCAATCATCACGAGACACACTTTTCGTACATACAAAACATTCAAATGTACTGCCATTCCTATAAGTGTCGGAAGTGCGGCGAGAGTTTGTTTAAAAAACCATATGACCTGAACCGACACGAGCGCACGTGCACTGGAGGTGTGCGTCGGATCTATCCCGGCGGCGTGTACCATTCGACTCCGTCGGTGTTCGAACGTCTGGACCACGAGAACATCCGAGTCCCCGAATCGTAGCGGTACTATCCGTATCGAGCCACCTTTGACTTCGAGTGTTGGTTCGATACGGAACAACTTCCTGTGGACAGCGACAATGTCCACTTGGCGCGTCACGTCCCGTTGAGCGTCAGCGTGGCATCCAACATGCCAGGACACGAACAAGTGCAATGTCGCGTCACGGATGGAGACACCAACAAGTTGGTGAGCGCCATGATGGAGATCTTGCAATCGATGAGTGACGCCGCCTACGAAAACATAAAAATTCTTACGAGGACGTGCTAGCTCGACTGGTAAAAGCACGATCGAATTGGGACGAAACATTGCACAATGCACAATCACCTGACGACGAGGAATCTCGTCAACCGAGCAACCCGTACAAAACGCTGATGAAACAACTTCACGACTGGCTTCATAAATTACCAGTCATCGGCTTTAATTCGGGGAAAAACGATCTCAATGCCGTCAAACAGTTCCTCGTTCCCTACTTCCTGTCAAAGAAAGAGGAGGAAGAAGAAGAAATGGAACAGGACAAAAAAGAGAAAGAAGAAGAAGAGAACGATGGCGTCGAGTCGTTTTTCGTCATCAAACGCAACAACACTTTCATGTGTCTGTCGACGGATAAGCTAAAATTCCTAGACATGACCAATTACATATCCCCGGGATTCAGCTACGACAAATATCTGAAAGCGTACGGTTGTAAAATAACAAAAGGGTTTTTCCCGTACGAATATATGGACTGTCTGGAGAGACTCGACGATACCGCACTTCCACCAAAAGAAGCCTTCTTCAGTCAATTGAAGAACGAGGGTATTTCCGACGAGGATTACGTCGGTTGTCAAGAGGCCTGGCGCGATAACGGCATGACGACCTTGCGAGACATTCTCGTCTGGTACAACAACAGAGACGTGGTTCCCTTTCTACAAGCCATCGACAGACAGTTCGCCTTCTACCAACAACGCGGCATAGACATGTTCAAGCAGGACATCAGCGTACCCGGTCTGACCTTGCTCTACCTGTTCAACGATCTTCCGGAGAAGACGTACTTTATGCTCTTCAACGAGAAGAATAAAGATCTTCATCAGCTCGTCAAAGATCACGTGGTCGGTGGACCTTCGATCGTTTTTCACCGCTATCACGAGTAAGGAGTTACTAAGATCCGTCAGAGCGACTACGGAGAGACCGCCCGATTGTGCCGTTCCATTGTAGGGTATGACGCCAATACACTTTACCTCTGGTCATTAACACAAGATATGCCGACCGGGTGGCACAGACGTCGACGTGAACAAAATGCGTTCCGTCCCGAATCGGCGCAGCTGCACGGACAGATGGCCGTAGAATGGCTCACGTGGGAAGCCGCAAGAACGGGACGCGCCATACGACATCAAGTCAACGGTCGAGAGAAGAGGATCGGTAAACTTCCGGTGGACGGGTGGTGCAGCGAGACGAAGACGGCGTATCAGTTCCACTGATGTTTCTACCACGGTCATCCGTGCTTGGGTCTAGAAACGAACGCCGTCAACGGGAAACCCATGACCCAACTGCTTGCCGAGACCCGAAAGAACACCGCCTACCTACGTCACTTTGTCAAGGTCGTCGAGTTGTTGGAATGCGAGTGGAAAGAGACGAGAAAAGATCCGGTCGTGAAAAAGTGTCTGGATGCCGCCTTTCCGCGACGAAGCCACGTGCGGTGGACGATGACGTCACAACAGATCCTGAGAGGCGAGTGTGACAGAACCATATTCGGATTGATCGAATGTGATGTTTCGGTGCCGATAACATTACACGCGCATTTTTCCGAGATGCAGCCGGTGTTTAAAAACATCCGTCTGACCCACGACGATCTCGGACCTTTCATGCGCCGATACGCCGAAGAACACGACATCATGACGACTCCGCGGCGCATGCTCGTGGGCAGTTTCCACGGCGACAAGATGTTGCTCGCCACGCCGCTCCTGAGATGGTACCTGGAACACGGACTCGAGGTGACGCGCATCTACCAGGTCGTCGAGTACACCCCCAGCCCGTGCTTCCGGCGGTTCGGCGACGCCGTGTCCACGGCCCGACGCAAGGGAGACGTCCACCCGCACAAGGCCATCATCGTTGACAACATGAAATTGCTGGGAAACTCGGGTTACGGGAAGACCATCACCAATGTGGATCGACATCGCGACGTGAAATACTGCAAAGAAAAGGCGGCATCGCTCATGGTCAACGATAGACGGTTCCGACAACTCGACGTCGTCGTTGACGATGCGTACGAGATAGCGATGAACAAGAAAACCGTCACGTACGCCCTGCCCGTACACGTGGGGTTCTTCGTTCTGCAGTACGCCAAGATGCGCATGTTGCAGTTCTATTGCGACTTTATCAAGAGGTACCTGGAGCGTCCTCTTTTTCAATACTGCGAGATGGATACAGATTCCGCCTATTTGGCCTTGGCCGGCGAGTCCGTCGACGACCTCGTGACCCCGGATCTACGAGAACATTATTTCCGACATCGATCCGAATGGTTGCCATCCGAATGTTGCGACGAACATCAGAACGGTGACGAGGCGTGCTGTAAGGCGCGCAAGGCGTACGACAAGAGGACACCGGGTTGTTCAAGGTCGAGTGGTCCGGTGACGGGTTCGTGGGGTTGTGCAGCAAGACGTACTATTGTTTCGGAGCCACCGACAAGTACAGCACCAAAGGACTGAGCAAGCGTCACAACGCCATCAACAAGGACGCGTTCCTGGAGGTGCTCACCAACCGTCGGAGCGGAAGTGGAAAGAACCGCGGATTCCGGGTGCATCGCTCGTCCGTATTGACGTACGTGCAGGAAAGAGCGGCTCTCACCTACTTCTATGCCAAACGCGTGGTGCAAGAGGACGGAGTGAGCACGAGTCCGGTGGACGTGTAAAAAAAAAGACAATGCACGCCGATCGTACGGTCTATTGACATAGTACTAGGCGACGTGTTCGTACTCGTTATAATCACCTTCGTAGGTTTGGTGTTCGCAAGCGTTATAGACGGCGAATTTCTTACAAGAGGAGACGTGTTAGAACCTTTCGTCGTAGAGCACACTGCTATATTCGTGATGAAATGCTTGGATCTTATTTCATTGCTGGTGCAGGAGGGTGGACTTGCTTTAATTCGAAGTTCTCGTTTACGGAGTTTCCGTACCAACTTCGTGCTCGCTGGTATGATAACTTTGATCAGGTTAAGGTACTGTCTGTTACATACAAGATATGGATCCATGATATTAGTCCTGACCAATCAGTTTCTCGAGGTGATGCTTTGGTTCCTGTCATGAGAGTTCCCGAATTCCGCTGGAGTTACGATCCCGAACTTTCAAAGAACATTTCCACATGCTGTCTTGTCTATGCATTCTACATCTAAAACGATTGTTGTAGTCGGAAAGCGCGTCATGAGTAGCAGTAGCGGTAGACTATATAAACAGGACGTGTAGAAAAGGTGATGCACACTGGTCGTCTTTCATAAGTGACCATGGACGTACGGTGGAAGCATCCTTTCACATGCATCGTCGCCGGACCGACGGGATGTGGTAAAAGTACTTTCGTGACACGTATGCTGCATCACGCTGCTACGATGATCGATCCACCTCCCGAACGGATCACGTGGTGTTACGGAGAATGGCAAGAGGCCTACGCAACGATAGACTTAGTCGACGTGCGGTTCGAGAAATGGTTGCCGAGTGCGAGCATGTTCGATTCGACAACGAGGAACCTCATCATCATAGACGATCTCATGGCGGAAACGGACGAACGGGTCACGACCTTGTTCACTAAAAAAGTCATCACAGGAACACGTCCGTGCTGTATCTCGTACAGAACTTGTTCCCTAAAAACAAGGAGAGTCGTACCATCAGTCTGAATTCTCAGTACATGGTGGTGTTCAAGAATCCTCGTGACTCATCGCAGATGTCGCACTTGGCTCGTCAGATGTATCCGGGGCGCGCGAAGTTCGTACAAGAGGCTTTTAAAGACGCCACGTCGGTACCGTACGGTTATCTATTGGTCGATCTTAAACAGGACACACCCGAAGACATGCGACTGCGCACGGCCATTTTCCAGACGATGGTGTTCAGTACGTGTACTTACCGAAGGTATAAAAAGACTGAGTGCGTGGATCGTCTCTTCATTCGCACCATGTCTGACCTGGTGAAGAGACACATTTTGTGCATACAGGCTCTGAACAGATACAAGAGCGCCAAACTGAGAACAGCCATCATCGCTAACGCCGACGCCGATCTGCTGTGTGCACTGGCCGAGTTTGTTTACAACATATTAAAAAATAGCATTCCATTGTCCGATTTACAGAGGCAACGTTTGAGTAAATACAGAACGAAATTACGCGAGTTGTCTCAGAGACGAACGCCAGCTGCTAGGAGAAGACGCATCTTACTGCAACGACAGGTCGGCGAGGTACAGAGCGGAGGCTTCCTATCGGCCTTCCTAGCACCGTTGGCAAGTTCGGTCTTTCTACCCTTGCTCCAAGAGGTGCTGTTCAAGAAGTAGAGAGAGAGAGAGAGAGAGAGAGAGAGAGAGAGAGAGAGAGAGAGAGAGAGAGAGAGAGAGAGAGAGAGAGATGGAACATGCACGCAAGATGGTCTTGATGGATCCGCGACTGTTGGACACACTTCGCGCACCACCACCATCACCACCATCGACAGATACCCTAGGTAAGAAAGTACAAGCCCTCGACGACGAGATGATGACCATCCTCGATAGAAAGGACCTCGACGATAGGACCAAGGTAACATTGTATAATCAGGTGTTGCAGTGGTACAACGCCTTGTCCGATAAACACGTCAAGGAACCGGTACGCGTGGTCTCGTTGAACGAGTCGATGTCAGCAGCACCATCGGGGTCAGGAACGGGAGTGGAGTCGGGACCTGTGGTGGAGGAAACAGTAGGAGCTCCTAGTAGCGGAATAGAGGCCGACGTCGTGGACACCGTTCCCAAGACCATGCAGGTCAAAGTTAGACATTTGATGGAGCAGCTCAAACGAGATATCGCGTGGACCGCACGTGGCGAACTTATCCACGAGGGTGTGCCGATTGTCGGAAGTAACGTGGTGGATCTCGTGAACGATCTGTTGCGTAAGAGAAAGACCGATCCGATAGGATGGCAGCCATTCGCACGACAACTCCGTACCATCAACCTACCCATGGAGTTGATCGGTAATGCCTCCAGGAGAGCCTACATACGTCAGGCGACGACGACAGCCACTCCGTCTCGTTGAACTCGTGCTGGTGCGAGTAGTGCACGGATATCACTCAGTTGGACACCCCTCGCTCGTCAACGTAGTCGAATGGAGCATTCCATGCCCACTCCACCCTCAGAACGACGACAACGACACAAGAGTTTGACGTCATTGACTAGTTGGGAAGACTTTTAAGGCGGTGCGGTACCTGTCCATAGCACAGTGTTCGCTGCGATGTCGAGCGATCCACAGGACGCGTACCGTTCCGTCGTCGTTGCGCTACTTTGCGGTGGACTTTACTTGATCGCCGACACTATCGCTCGATATCTCATACGAGACGTACTATTTGAGATATGGTTTCACTAGACTTTCAGTCGATCGTCATCGTTGTGGTCGTGGTAGTGTCTGTTCTGCTTTACGTCACGACCCGTGCTACGCAGTCAACGTCATCACCACTGTCAACGCATCGGATATATTTTAATGGCGTCGAGGAATAAACGACTGAAGAGGGTCTACTTCGATCCGAAAAGTGTATCAAGTTACTGAGGTGTCGACGCCTTGCGACGCGTCACGCGCGTGCCGAGGAAAATTGTCGAAGAATGGTTGTCGGAACAGGACGCCTATACCCTACACAAACCGGCGAGACGTCATTTCAGGTGACGACGCGTCGTCGTGGGAGGTCCACGTCAGCAGTGGCAGGCCGATCTCGTCGACCTGTCGAATTTGAAAACCGACAACGACGGTATGACCTTTCTCCTCACGGTGATCGACGTCTTCACGAAAGTGGCTTGGTGCGTTCCACTGAAGAACAAATCAGCAGCATCGTTGGTGACGGCGCTGAAAAGCACGTTCACCGAAGGCTGGCCAAAGACGTTGCAGACAGATCAAGGACTCGAATTTCTTAATCGGTCCGTTCAGGCTCTGTTGAAGAAGTACGGCATCCACCACTTCTCCACTCACAACGCGGAGACGAAAGCGAGCATCGTCGAAAGATTCAATAGAACGTTGAAGACGCGTATGTGGCGATACTTCACGAAACACCAGACGTGGCGATTCATCGACGTCCTTCAGGACTTTGTTGACTCGTACAACAACACCCACCACCGCAGCATCGGCATGACTCCGTCACAGGTGAATGCAAAGAATCAAGAAGAGGTTTGGCAGCGTCTGTACGGTCACGACGGTAAGGGCGTGCCCAAGTTCGTGTGTCGAATCGCGTGCGCATCAGTAAGTTCAAGAGACTGTTCGAAAAAGGCTACATGGCGAATTGGAGCGAAGAGATGTTCACCATACACGAGGTTCACCCCTCCGATCCACCCGTGTACCGATTGATCGACGATCTCGACGAAGTGCTGGACGGCACCTTCTACGAACCAGAGCTGCAGAAGGTGTCGGTACCCGTCGATAAAGTGTACTGCGTGGAATCGGTACTAGAGCGCCGCAAAGTGGGTAGACGAACGGAGGCTTTGGTGAAATGGTACGGCTACCCCTCCAAGTTCAACAGCTGGGTCGATGCCAAGGCTCTCGTTCACTACAAAGTCTACCCGCGCGTCTGTCGTCACTTCATTCGGACGATGACAGACGAATCGGTAACAGAGGACTTCACCACCACCGCCGCCACCACTGCCGTCATAGAAGAAGAGGACAGTACTGACGCACAGAGCGAGAAAGACAGCACTCCTTGGCATCTGTTCGGTACCGTGTGTCCTCAAGAGGAGATAGTGTTTCTGACGACAGGTCACAAGAATTCTAATCTGTGGGCGGCCCTGTTGAGTAGTTCGTTGGGTTACCTGTTGCCCAATCCCACTTTGAGACGTCATGACGAATGATTTCTACCTGACGCTGCCTAGCAACGCTTCCATGAAGATGTATCCCGACAATACGTTGGCTCATTACATCAAGGACTTGCCTCAACGTATCGATCTGACTGGCGAGTGGGAGAGTGGGTTGGCAGAGATACAGCACCCACATACTTGGTACAACATCGGAGTGGACGACATCTGGTTCTTCCTCAACGAACACCTATCGTAAACAGGCCGAAAACGTGGTGCACATGGATCAAGGGTTCGATACCATCTACGTCTATACAGACGTCGTGGAGTCTCGCATAGTCGGTGACAGTCTCGTTCCTTTGTTGCGAGCCCTTTCGGTTAGCGGAAGTCACGGCGCCACGGTATCCGTTCGATTCACTAACATTCACTACGTACCTGTGTTGTACTCGCACTTCCACTCGATCGAGATGGATATAAGAAACGACACCGGACGACGCGTACCATTCGAGTACGGTAGAGTGACGGTGACGCTTCATTTTCGACGGCGTAGGACCGGACTGTTCTGAAGATGAATTACAAAGACTATTACGCGCGTCAGGCGGGTGGTGCTCTACCCTACTTCGCCGGTGCCCCGTACCAACGGGGTCACGGACTAGGTAGTCTGTTCGGAGGTCTGCTGCGCAGCGCCATGCCACTCATCAAGAGAGGTGCAATGGCTTTGGGAAAGGCAGCGTTGAAGACCGGCATGCGCATCGCCGACGACGTCTAGTCTGGACAGAGCATAAAACGTGCTGCCAAACGCCACGTCACGGATAGCAGTAAGACTATGCTGCGTGATCTTTTGATACCTAGCGTGCGACCTCAAAAAACGTATAAAACACACGTCTGCAAAGAAAGGAGGCACTACAGCGACGAGACAGCGCAAGAGACAGACGTTCAAGAAACGTGAAGCCGACATATTCGACGACGACGACGACTATGACTTTCGTACATAGACAGTCGTGCGAGGGGGTCAAGAGCGAATTGGATCTCTTTACCGTACCCCCGACTCAGAACAGCATCGTCGACAGTCGCATAGTAGAACATCAGCCCATGGCTTCTTTGGACTCGGGTGGACCGATAGAATTCCTGATGCCCGGATCGGGAGACGATTACCTAGATCTCGCCAACACGATGCTACACGTTCAGGTGAAGGTGACGCGAGCCGACGGGAACAATCTCCTCTTGGCCCTTCCCGTGGGACCAGTGAATAACTGGCTGCATTCGCTGTTCAGTCAAGTCGACGTCTACCTGAACGGTACGCTCGTGACCCCTTCGACCAACACGTACGCGTATCGTGCCTACATAGAGACGCTGCTGAGTTACGGCACCGATGCCAAGGACACGCACCTAATGGGTCAACTGTGGCACAAGGACACGGTCACTCGCATGGATGCCGTCGAGATAGACGACGGACCCGCGGCTAACGTGGGGTTCGTGGCTCGACGAGCGAACATCCTACGGAGTCGGGTCGTCGACATGATGGATCGTCTACACGTGGATCTGTTTCTGCAAGATAAATTCCTGATCAACGGCGTCGAAGTCAAGATACGTCTGGTGCGCAGTAAGCCTGCGTTTGCACTCATGGCTGGCGGAGTCAACCCCGATTACAAGATCACCATCGTCAATGCCACCTTGTTCGCAAAGAAGGCCACTCTGAATCCGACCGTGCAGGTGCCTCACATCAAGGCTCTCGAGAAGAGCACGGTCAAGTATCCGATGCGATCCGTCGACTGTAAGGTGTACTCCATTCCCGCGGGATCTCGGTCGCACACGCACGAGAACCTGTTCCTCGGCATCCTGCCGAAACGTCTGGTGCTGTGCTGCATCGATAACGATGCGTACAACGGTGCGTACGACAAGAATCCGTTTCACGCCAAGAACAACGACATTAACGTCCTCGCAGTGTACGTGGACGGACGACAGATACCCTCCAAACCTTTCCAGCCCAATTTCGAAGACGACCTCTTCGTCAGGAGCTACACGAGTCTGTTCACCTCGACCGGCAAGATTTGGCAGGACGAGGGGAACGGTCTGACTCGCAGCGACTTCCGGCACGGCTACACCTTCTTCGGTTTTGACCTGACCCCTGATCAGTGCGATGATCCCTGCTTCCATCTGGTACAAAAGGGAAACCTGCGCATAGAACTGCATTTCCGTAACGCACTACCGACCACCGTGAACGTCGTCGGCTACGCCGAATTCGAGTCCGTGCTGGAAATCGACAAGAACCGCAACGTCATCTACGACTACTGAGATGGACACTCTGCAGATCGACAGATTACTGGCGATGAACCCGCGCACCAGATCGATATTTCGCGGTGTCGCACCCAAAGACGAACTGTCTACGACGACGACAACGGACGGCATCCTGCCCTCGGCCTTCGTGTGCAACACCGACGACGGTGATGAACCGGGCGAACATTGGATAGCGCTGTACTTAGAGGCCGACGGACGCGGCGATTACATCTGCTCGTACGGTCTACCGCCACGACACGCTGCATTCCGCACCTTCATGAACGAACATTGTTCCGAGTGGACTCATAATAGCAAGAGACTTCAGAGTCCTCTTTCTAACGTTTGTGGACAATATTGCATAGCTTATGTATTGTTTCGTTGTAACGGTTTTCCGACGAGAACTTTTATCAACTTGTTCGGCACCGATTTAGTAGCTAACGATTGCCGCGTGTTTGATAGGGTTAAACAGTTGCGGCGAGGTAGACTGTACTATCGCACATCGATCGAGCCTCTGGCGCGGTGGTAAACACTCGTAAGCTCGCGACCTCTGGCGTGATGGTAAATATCCGTAAGTCGTCTCATCATCATCATCATCGTCATCATCATACTCACCCTCGAGCCTCTGGCGCGGTGGTAAACACTCGTAAGCTCGCGACCTCTGGCATGATGGTAAACATCCGTAAGTCGTCTCATCATCATCATAATCACCCTCGAGCCTCTGGCGCGGTGGTAAACATCCGTAAGTCGTCTTAGCGATATTACATGCTACCCTCGTTGTATCGCCATGCTGTTTGTGTCGTTCAATAAAATACGTGTGCACTCGTACGACATCGTGTTGTGTTGGTTTCTCGTTTCCTCGTTAGCCTCTTCGAACCCTATTAACGACCTTGTTAATGACCAATGCTGCTGCCGTCGCTGCTGCGGACAGACACTTCGTTCCCTCCCGAATCCCCTCTCCGACAATCGTATCACCCAGGAGAGCGCCTCTTGGTGACCGTATCACCCAGGTTCACCTGAAACCTGCTGTCCTTTTAGGGTTAGGGTTAGGGTTCACTACAGACGTAAGAATTAGGGTTACTAACCCTAACCCTCACTGGCAATCGTATAAGTACAAAAGGTCGGTGATCTTTGATCTTTGACCTTGCCCCGCAGCGCCGTCTGGTAATCAAAACAACATGGCAGCAAAACAAAATGGCAGTCTCCATAGAGAGGTTACGTGATATTCAAATGAGGAACTGTGACGTTGTTGCAGCGCCTCCTGGTAATCGTATCAATGCAAAACAACATGGCAGCAAAACAAGATGGCAGCCTCCATAGAGAGGTCACGTGATATTCAAATGAAGAGCTGTGACGTCATAAATCACGTGACTGCTCCCGACCCATCAGAACCGTCGACACATTTGACCTTGACTCGTACCAGTGCCCCTGGCGACCGTATAATCGCAAAACAACATGGCACCAAAACAAGATGGCAACCTCCATAGAGAGGTCACGTGATATGCAAATGAGGAACTGTGACGTTGTAGCAGCGCCTCCTGGTGACCGTATCATCGCAAAACAACATGGCAGCAAAACAAGACTATAGAAAGGTCACGTGATATACAAATGAGGAACTGTGACGTCATAGGTCACGTGACGGCTCTCGACCCATCAGAACCATAGACACACTTGACCCGTAGCGCCCCCTGGCGATACTATTACCGCAAAACAATGCCTCAGGTTCGATAGTAGGGGATTATACGTGGCGCCCTCTGGTGGTGAAACTGCTCTCAACCAATCAGAGCCGTCGACACACTTGACCCGTAGCGCCCTCTGGCGTCAATATTACCGCAAAACAGTGCTTTAGGGGCGATAATAGGGTAAAACCCTGTGGCGCCCCCTGGTGGTGAAAACGATCTCGACCAATCAAATGCTTACCCAAAATCTGAACATTTGAGCGATAATAAGGGATTATACCGTGGCGCCCCCTGTTGGTGATAAGCGCACGACCAATCAGAATGCTCCATTTCAAATTTCAACCAATCAGAAGCTTACCCAAAATCTCAACATTTTTGGTGCTTCAGATGCCCCCATATACTACTATCGTGTAACGTAGACTAAGTGAGGCCGTCATACACAGAACTAACACAAAGTGTAAAACAAACGTTTTATTTTGTTAGAAAGAGGACTAATATCCAAACAAAGGCCAAAGTGTGTTACATGACATTCTCATAGCTTAGACGCAAACAGCATAGCTATATCCTATTGGCATAGGAATTGGTATAGGAATAGGTGTACACAAATATATTTTCGTTTGGCGAGCAAATTGTGCTGCTCTTTGACACTCGTGACGCGGGGTTACCTGACAGTATAGAGCATCCCATGAAATTAAGATATTTTGTGTTCAACAAGGTTTTCCTAGCAAACCACTTAAGTATTAATCTCAATTGTGGTTAAAATTGTTGTTTTAATAACTCTTACAGGTGCATAGACTCAAAACAACGAATTTTGTTTTGTGTCATATTTGTAGCGTTTCCGCTAGTTATTGTAAATTTGGTTTACAATAACTAGCGGATATTATAGAAAACATGTCAAAGTTCAACTTCCCCCTAATGATTTACCTTTCTAAATTCAAGTTGTAGGACCAGGGATTTGGACACATTATATTGAATAACTGAGAATTCTCTGACATCTCATTTAGATGGTCCAAGATATAACAAACCCGCTTTCTTCCAAAATGTCCCCAGCTGAGCAGAAACTAATATCTAAACACAACACATGTAACTGTTTCTATAGAAATGATTTATTCTTTTATCACACCGGCCTTTCCCATGTCCTTCGGTGGCGGTGGACCGACAACGTCCACAGCTCGGGCCCCTGAACATGTTACAACAGTCATCTGTGGCAGTGATTGCATCTGCTTCCGGCACTCGTGATGTTATCTGGAAGGATAAAATGCGCTCATGTGTTAATTTGCTTATATATAATGGGAATAACATGCTCTTTGTTGATATAACTCGACTATCACCGGCCATATAATATCACTCCGGCACCTGTGATGTTATCGGGCTGGTAACACTCTCGTGACATCAACAAACAACCTATTATTCCCTATTTATATGCATTTGAATTGGGGATTTTTTTTCTATGGGGATTCAGGGCGTATTGTTCTACGGGGGGATTTTGTCTTGGTGATATTGGCGTGGGGATTTTGTCAGGGGGGATACCCAATGAAATGCATGTTGTTCCATTGTGTTCACGGCGCCTCGCATATAAACGCAAACACGCGGGAGGGCGTCCATTGTGTTCAGGGCGTGACTGGAAAGAGCAAGAAGACACAGAAAGAGATAGGTAGAGCAAAAAATAGCACTGTGATTATGGCGGTGCACAAGGGATCCCTGTCCTTCCACCAACACCTATAGCGACCGTCGCCCCGCCCGTAGAAGATGTCCCAGTCCGTGTCCGGGAGCAGGTCACGTATCGCCGCATCTACTTCACTTTTGAAGAGAACATACTCGTTCAGTCATCGATGTCGTACTTTTTGTCGATGCCGGAAGCCACTTGCTTGAGCAGCTCCTTGCGTATGCTGGCAACGTTCTGCACACGAGGCATGTTTTCGCCCACAGAGCGGGATTTGTTGTCGTAGACATCGAGTATGGACATCAACGCCCGGCGACCACGATTAGCTTCAGTCACAGCCGCCTCAGTATTCTTCTGAGGGAATGTCCCGCCCCTCTGGGCGATAGACCGAAGCGGCTGCTTGTGCGTGTCACTGTTAGTGTGCAGTATGAAGGCGTTCTTCTTGCCGGTTACGTTGGCCAAACGGCTGGTGCCACTGGCCGTCTTGTTGGTGATGATGGAAGCGTCGAACTCCCTTCGCGTGCAACAGAACATAAGGTTCGTCAGCTCGTCACACTCCAGCCGCCCACAGTTCTCAGACATCGATTACTTCCCGAAGTTGTTCGGAGATTCTCTCCCGGTCTCCTCGAACTGAATGGCCTCGCCGAGATCGACCACTTTGGGGCACACATCTTTTCCTGGCAGCTCATCATGGCCCGTGTCGACTACTTTGTTAGTCTACCTCAGCTTCTGAGCCATCGTCACGTTTCTCTCTCCGGTGTGTTTCATCGCCTTCACTGCGCTTCTGGTTCGACGATGACAGTTCGTGCGTGCGTGCGTGCGTGTGTGTGTGTTACAAATGCAGAATAACAGATGCAGAGTAAATGTAAAGATAACTGGCATGGACTTTTTCAGTGCGCACTTTCCGTCTTTTGCGCTACATGGAGTAATTTTAAAAGGCGAAGTAGGAGTGAGTTTTCAAGAGATTATTTTGGCCACGTAGGCCTAACTTTACATTTTTGCGAACGTCGGCACTTGCACGCTGGATACGCAATCTATATTTGACGATGGTCGCACGAGGGCTGCTATCGACGACAACACGGCCTAGGTCCAGTCTCGATCGTGGGTCGGATGCCGGGCTGGATACTGGGTAGAAGTAGTACCTTATAGCTTTTGAAACCCCCAAATTATATCCACCCATGGTCTACTTCTACATCCGGTTGCGCGCGCAGCCTCACGAGCGCCTCCTAGCGGAGAGTAACTAATCGGAGAGCGATCGTAGTGTCATCTAGCGACTGATGGGAGGGAACGCGCGCACGCGCGCGCCCGCGCGCACCCGTGCAAGCGCACGGTTGTAACCTCTAAGATTGAAGAATTGGTACATATTACCCCACGCTATCCTATATGTAGCAATTGGCACGACACTACCCTATATTCGAGTCGATGTTATAATTAGCGTCAAGCGTGTTGATGTAACTTGATATCCGGTGAACTACGGACGGACTCGTTTATCGGCAGACAACCGTGTAGACCGAAACATGGACCATATGGGATTTAGCGGCTGTTAAGCGTGTGGAAATTGATGGTACGAAGGTAATGTCGCTCGATATTGAATGGTTGTTGTAAACACGGACTGAGGCATGTGAGAAATGTTATTTTTAAATCACAGCGTACATGTTGTAACTCGATACCTAACCGAAACAGCTGCGTTCTGTTACAATGACCCATATGGGATTTAGCGGTTGTTAAGCGTGTGGAAATTGACGGTACGGAGGTAATGTCGCTCGATATTAAATGGTTGTTGTTGTTGTTGTTGTAAAAAACACGATGTACTACGGAGACTCGTTCGGGATCTTTTAACACGGACTGAGACGCGTGAGAAATGTTATTTTTTTTTAAATCACAGCGTGCATGTTGTAACTCGATACCTAACCGAAACAGCTGCGTTCTGTTGCAGACTGAAGCGGCTGACTTAACGTGGATTTCGAGTCAGCGGCCGGTCGAACGACATACGGAAAGCGGTTGGAATTTACAAGCGATTGGACTTTGCGCTTGCGATGTATTAGGAAGGAAGGAAGGATCGTGTAATAGTGGTTGGAATTTACAAGCGATTGGACTTTGTGAGTGTGATGTATTAGGAAGGATCGTGTAATAAATATATATATAATGGACTTTGTGAGTGTGATGTATTAGGAAGGATCGTGTAATAAATATATATATATATTATCGAGAACGTACGCAAAAACAACAGACATGTATTAATGATACAAAGCAAAATTTAATACCAGAAAAGATACACGATTAAAAGCGAGACAGCAGCAACATGCAGCGTTGGTTTAACATACGATGAAATAAAAAAAAGTTGATTTATTTTAAGATTGTTCTCGTGAGATGCTAGTATGGCACGAATCTCACACGAAGAGGCTCACAACGACGACGACGACGAGCTCGTAGCGGTAGCCGAGTGGGTCGTGACGGGGGTGAGTGGTCACCCGTCCAATTTTCTTCTTCTTCTTCTTCTTCTTCTTCTTCTTCTTCTTCTTCTTGTTTGGGTGTATGAGACGGAGGGGAGACAATGCTGTCATATTCTATTCTTTTGAAGTTGTATTTCTCTACTACCTCGCCCATGACGGACGGCCAGAGTGAGCGGTATCGTATCAGTAGCACGACCTCGCCGAGAACAGAAGCGCGTAATGGTGATCGTGTTTTTTTCAAGTCGGCGTGCTCACGGACGAATCGACGTTGGAGGCTCACCTCGAGAAGCTCACGCATTACAGCTTTCCACAGCTGACAGTGATCACTGCGAGAAAACAACAAAGTAGAATGAGATATAGTTGAATGCAAGAAAAAACAACACATCATTACAGACTAGAAATAAACTCACCGGAGACAGAACTCTGCAACGAACGCCTCTCTTAAAGTTTTGCAGATGATGACTACATCTCGGACGTAACAGCCCGCATAACGCATTGTAAGACGCGCGACGGTGACAATCACCGAGACTACGGCAACGACGACTCGAGCGAAGAACAGAATCCAACACGACGACATGTTGACAACGATGACGAGAGTATGACGAGAAGTCCTATATATATAGAGAGAGGAAATATTGTTGACAACGACGAACTCGCCATATCAGAGAGCTGATAGATAAGACTGTCTGGCAAACGGACAAAAAATCGAGGTGACAGCACTCGTTATATAATGCAGTGAATGCACGTTTTAACACAAGTATGAATCGCCCGATCCGTTTTAAAGGTCACATTGATAGAATGGGTGAAAAGTAAAAGAGGGTTTTTGGGGCGCTTTGACCTACGACGATCGAACGGGTCAGAATACGCTCGGACAGTTACTTATGCAACTAAGAGAGTTCATCCGAACTCACCAGCAGGCAAAAAGCGGGTCTGATGTAACGCGGATGCGAGATTGCGACCAGGCACCGGGAGAACCGGTCCAAACTCGTTTGCACCGGCGAAAACATCACGCGCCGTGCAACCCGATTCAGACATCACGCGCTGTTTCGCAATAGCGAAAACATCACGCGCTGTTAACAGCCGATAAGGGGTCTATATAAAGACAGCAGTACTAGCCCAGTCATTACAATTGTTTTCAAGCGACTCTACCCGAACACGAAGATGGCTGCCTCACAACAGACCTACGTCGAGATGACTTTGACGAAACTACAATGCGAGGTGAGCGGTGGCCGCTATGTGTTTGCGCAGCCTTTAACCGTAACGGCCTGCGGTGTTCAAAATAAATAGGTGTTTTACAATGCTTGTCCTAAATGTCCCAAACGAGTCGTCAAGCACGTCTGTCCAGTGCACGGCTACCAGCGTGAGCGCGTGTACAGATTCGCTCTGCGCTTACTCCTGTCAGACAGTATCGGCAGCGAGTGCTGGTGTACTTGTTTCGATGAAAAAGCGGTCAAAATTCTAGGATTCACAGCAGACGATTACGTGAAGATGGAGACAGTCGAGCAAAGCTACGAGTCGATGTCGGCACTGCGAGGCAGCCGGGTCATGGGAAGCGCGTGACCAAAAGAGTATGTAAATTACACTGTGGAGGAAATTGATATCATAAATATGTAACTTTGTTGACAGAACGAAGCTGGAACCTCAGCAGCCGCTGCTGCTGCCGCCGATGCACCTGCAGCTTCCGCTGCTGTTGACGAAAAAACGAAGGTGAGAAAGTGGTTAGAAGATAATAGTTGCAATGATTTATTCTCTTCTTCTTCTTCTTCGTCGGCGGACTCGCTCGTTGTGATTACAGACGACGACGACGAGATGGAGGAGAATAGACCCGATTGTATAGTAGTGGCAGCGGCGACGACGGAGGCAGCGACAGCTGTATGAAAACGGTGCGTCGAATAGATAGGATAGCCAATCGCGCCGAAGGCATGTATAACGAACAACAATTTAACCTGGCTGTAGAGAAAGCCGCTGTGCAATACGCGCGCGATGAGATGGCTCGTATAATGAATTTAGATTCAGAGAGCGATATGCCCTCAGACAGCACGATCTTGCATGTCTTGAGTTGGTTAAGTGTAGAAGTAATCTCAACGTGCGGGAGCATGCAGTGGCGATATCGCGTGAAAGATAAGGTGAGAGAGGTATTAATTGAACAATACGGTTCAAGTGCACGATATAGCGCGCATATGTACTAATCTTTCTGTTCAATAGAGTGGTTTGCAGCGCATCAAGGAGGCGTACAAGAGGACGGCGCCGAGTGATGGCGACTACGACGCCATCTTCGCAACACCGAGTTGGGTGTCACCGCCGTCAAAGAGATCGTGCGCGAGAACGACGGCCTACAAGAAGAGAACGGCGACGACGAACGATGACGTGCGACGAATGGAAGCCTTCGAGAGACCGGCGGTGAAAGTACCAGCGATCACCCAGCCGGCGGTGAAAGTACCAGCGACGACGACTTCACCGTCCTCGTTACACATAGATTCGCAACCGGAGGGATGTCCTCTGACCAAGTCGGAAGACGACGACGGCTCCGATTCGTCGGAGAGTGAGTCTCCAACGCCGATGCCGACGCTGTACGTCCTACCTGACGCCACCGTTATCGCAACACCTCACGACACCGTGGCCGTGTTTAGGCCACTTAACCCAGACGAGGTCATGACGCAGGATGTCTGCAACGTCATCTTCGAAGAAGTCATGCTTCGCAAGGTTATACTCGAATGCCGAAACAGTCGTTTGTCGGTCGAGACGGTGACTCGCAACGTGTGCCAGGACGTTGCCGCCGTTATAATATCGACGGAGTGGCAAAAGGAGCTTCGACGACAAATTCAGTCGCATTTGAAATGAACATTACCTAAAATCACTCTCGAAACAAACAAACATTGAATATAACCGCTATTGAAAACAAACGAACTTTGTAGAAACGAACATTGAATATATAACCGTTGTAGAAACGAACTTTGAATATATAACCGTTGCTGTAGAAACGAACATTGAATATATATATAACCGCTGTTGAAATGAACATTGAATATATATAACTGCTGTTGAAATGAACATTATAACCGCTGTTGAAATGAACATTGAATATATATATAACCGCTGTTGAAATGAACATTGACTACATAACCGCTGTTGAAATGAACATTGAATATATAGCCGCTGCTGTAGAAATGAACATTCGTGAATATATTGTTTTTTGTTATGTTGTTATATATACATCTCTACGGAAAAAAGACTTATAATCATCAACATTGCCTAACCTCTGTCGCGGTTAACAACCCACAAGTTATTCATCCGCTAGCCACTGCCGTATCGATAACCGATCGTAAGCTAGGGGTCACTGTCGAGATCGTAAAGATCCACAAACCCAGCATGTCATCATCGTCTATAAGTCGAATCGTATATGTATGATTACAACATAATAATAAATGAAACAAAAATATGGTGCGTGTTGTCGTCGTAGAAATTCTTCGTAGACTCTTTATCGTCCCCTCGTAAAGAATTATATAAAAATATAGCGCGAGCTGTCGGTCCTCCGCTTCGTAGTTGTCCTAGTAGACTTGTTATTGCACCTTCGTAAAGAATCCTCCGAAAGAATTATGTTTAACGAAAGGAACTCGCAGTCCGTTCGATGTTACCTTCGTATGAGCCTCCTCTAGGAGAAGGAACTCGCAGTAGATAGAGCGGCGTCCTCTGGGCAAAGGAACTCGCAGTCCGTTCGATGTCGCCACCGTACGGTCTTGGTATCGTTTGCATAATGATCGTTCGAGGTCGCCACCGTACGGTATTGGTGTCGTTTGCATAATGAACGTTCGTCCGTTCGATGTCGCCACCGTACGGTCTTGGTGCCGTTTGCATAATGAACGTTCGTCCGTTCGATGTCGCCACCGTACGGTCTTGGTGCCGTTTGCACAACGAACGTTCCTTCGAATATTTAATAAATAACGAACGGTTCTGAACCGTATATATATATATATGTTATAACGAGAGTCAATGTCTGTCAGTTGTAGACACGTCGTCGGTAGCATGAAACGTCATCTATGTCGTCACTGCGGACTCGCGCTCGATTCGTATGCAGCTCTACGACGCCACTTAGCGAGTCATCCGTCACCGTCTGCCAAAGAGCATTCTTATTCGATAGCGCCCCCTGGTGTTCGTCTAGAAGACCTCTCTCAAGACGATCGTGCAAAGAAAACGAAATACTCGTGTAAATGCGAAGCGACGTTCGAAAGATGGAACGATCTGCAGCATCACGTAAGAACAACATGTCGTCTTTAAAAAAAGACCAAGACATTCACGTGTGCTAAATGCGGAAGGAATTTCGTCAAACGTGACTACTTGACCAAACACGCGTGTGACAAACCACCACCACCACCACCACCACCACCACCACCATCACCATCACAACACCACCACCCCATCACCCGCTAGTCACCGACGAAGACCCCGTTGACCCGCCCGAGCGCCTTCCCTTCGACGACAACCTGTCGATGGAACTGCTAGATGTCGTTCGAGCGCACTGGTCCTCCATAAGAACACGCGCGTCGAGAGGACCTCTCCAGAGCAGGTACGATTACAGATTAACCACGCTAGACACGACCGTTCTAGAGACGTCTTTGAAGAAAATGTACCAGGAACAAACCAACGCCTTCAAGATTAACCTCAGTTACGCATTCGTGCTGAGGAACAAGAACACGGACCGATACAAGTACTACCATTCCTCGTGCAACTGCTGCGGTCGATACCTGGACGAACCCAGTCTCGTCACCAACAGCGAGGGTTTTGACGACTTTCTCAAACGCATCCGAGAAACAGACGTCTTGCAGTGGGCCATCAATCAAAGACCTGATTCCGCGTGGGTGTGCGAACTCGTGACCAACGTCACCTTCTTCGTTAATCGTATCATCGATCATCCGATAGGATGCGTGGGAATGATCCCCCTTCCGATCTACATTAAGAAGAACAAAGCCGTCGTCGGATTGGAAGCGGATCCCAAGTGTGGCAAGAGGTACGGCGATAACCTGTGTCTCTTTCGATGTCTGGCCCTGCAACGAGGATGTGACTTACGTCGATTGAAACCAGCTGTGAAGACGCTGTACGAGGCTTACGCTCAAGACGGTGTACCCATGGAGGAATTTGCCGGGGTCTCGATGAAAGACCTCCATCGTATCGAGACCACGTTCCAGACGAACGTGTGCGTATACAGTCTCGTAAAACCGAACGAGGAGGACGAACGACCAATCGCCGAACTCATCCGTCGATCGATCTGTAAATATCCTACCACGCTCTACCTCAACCTTCACGAGACGCATTTCTCCTTCATCAGCGATGTGCGCATGTACTGTCACTCGTACAGATGTCGGACATGCAACTCGTTGTGGAAACGCACATGGAACCTACGTGTACACGAGAGCACGTGTACGGGCGCTGTACGTCGAGTCTTTCCGGGAGGCGTGTACCATTCGACTCCGTCGATATTCGAACGACTGGACGACGAGAACATCCGAGTGGACGAATCGTTGCGGTACTACCCGTACCGGGCCACTTTTGATTTCGAATGTTGGTTCGACACCGAACAACTTCCGTCTGACAGTGAGGTTCACTGGGTCGCGCGTCACGTTCCGCTGAGCGTCAGCGTGGCGTCAAACGTACCAGGACACGAGCGAGTGAAATGTCTCGTCACGAACGGAGACTCCAACAAGTTGGTGATCGACATGATGGCCATTCTGACATCGATGAGCGACGCCGCGTACGACAGCATCAAAGACTCGTACGAGAACGTGTTGGAACAACTCGCGGAAGCGTCGACGCGATGGGACGAGCAAGAGGAGACTACGAGAGCAGCCAACGACAAGAAAAGTCGACGTACAAAAAATCCGTACAAAAAGCTGACGGGACAACTGTATGGATGGATGCGTCAGTTACCCGTCGTCGGGTTCAATTCGGGTCAGTACGATCTCAATGTCGTCAAACAGTTCCTCGTACCCTACTTCCTGACCGTTGCAAAGACAGAGGAACGAGAAGAGAGGAAGCAAGAGGAAGAAGAAGAAGAGAACGAGGGTGTCGGATCGTTTTTCGTCATCAAGCGCAACAACGCTTTCATGTGTCTTTCGACGGATCAGCTGAAATTCCTAGACATGACCAACTACCTCGCTCCCGGGTTCAGTTACGCCAAGTATCTGAAAGCGTACGGATGCGAGGTGACGAAAGGTCATTTCCCGTACGAGTACATGGATCGACTGGAGAGGCTCGATGACACCGTTCTACCAACGAAAGAGGCCTTCTTCAGTCGACTGAAGAACGAAGGTATTTCCGACGAGGATTACGTCAGTTGTCAAGAGGCATGGCGCGACAACGGTATGACGACGTTGCGCGACTTTCTCGTCTGGTACAACAACAGGGACGTGGTTCCCTTTCTGCAGGCCGTCGACCGACAGTTTGACTTCTATCAGCAGCGTGGAATAGACATGTTCAAGCAAGGCATCAGCGTACCCGGTCTGACCTTGCTGTACCTGTTCAACGACCTTCCCGAGAAGACCTACTTTACCATCTTCAACGAGAAACACAAAGATCTGCACGATCTCGTCAAAGATAACATTTGCGGTGGTCCGTCGATCATATTTCACCGCTATCACGAGAAAGCGATCACCGCGCTACGTCGAAACGAGTACGGAGAGACGGCCCATCCGTGTCGATCGATCGTCGGATACGACGCGAACGCTCTGTATCTATGGTCGCTCATGCAAGACATGCCTATGGGATGGTACACGCGACGACGGGTTGAGAACGACTTCCGTCTCGAATCGGCTCAGCTGTACGGACAGATGGCCTAGGAATGGCTGACGTGCGAATCCGAACGCACGGGACTTTCCATAAGACATCAGACCAACGGACGAGAGAAACGGATAGGTAAACATCGGGTGGATGGATGGTGCAGCGAGACGAAGACGGCTTATCAGTTCCAAGGTTGTTTCTTCCACGGCTGTCCGTGCACTCAAGCAGAGGTCAATTCCGTCAACGGGAAAACCATGGCCGAAATGCTCGTCGAGACCCGAAAGTCCACCGCCTACCTACGTCACTTCGTCAAGGTCGTCGAGCTGTGGGAATATGAGTGGAAAAAGATGAGACGAGATCCGCTCGTAAAACGGTGTCTGGACGTCGCGTTCTTACGACGACGTCGACACGTTCAGTGGACGATGACTTCGCAACAGATCCTGAGCGGCGTGCGCGATGGAACCGTGTTCGGCATGATCGAGTGTGACATTTGCGTGCCGGAAGAATTTCGTGATCACTTCGCCGAGATGCAGCCCGTGTTCAAGAACATCAGTCTGACGCGCGAGGATCTCGGTCCGTTCATGCGTCGATACGCCGAAGAGCACAACATGATGACGATTCCGAGACGCATGCTCGTGGGCAGTTATTACGGCGATAAGATACTGCTCGCCACGCCTCTGTTGCGATGGTATCTGGACCACGGTCTCGAGGTGTTACACGTCTATCAGGTGATCGAATACGATCCGATTCCGTGCTTCCGTCGGTTCGGCGATGCGGTGTCCGAGGCCAGACGCGAGGGAGACGTCCACCGAGACAGGGCCATCATCGCTGACACCATGAAGTTGCTGGGGAACTCGGGCTACGGAAAGACCATCACCAACGTGGACCGGCATCGCGACGTCAACTACTGCACGGAGAAGGCGGCATCGCGCCTGGTCAACGATCGTCGATTCCGGCAACTCGACGTCGTCGTCGACGACGCGTACGAGATAGAGATGAGCAAGAGAACAGTGACGTATGCCTTGCCTATACACGTGGGATTCTTCGTTCTGCAGTACGCCAAGATGCGCATGTTGCAGTTCTATTACGACTTCATCGACAGATACGTGGAGTGTCCTCTGTTCCAGTACTGCGAGATGGATACGGACAGTGCCTATTTGGCCTTGGCCGACGAGTCGGTCGATGCCCTCGTGACCCCTGCACTGCGAGAACATTATTTTCGACATCGATCCGAATGGCTCCCGTCAGAATGTTGCGACGAGCATCGGGACGCGTACGTGCGCTGTCGACTCGCCGACAGACAGTGGGTCGGAGACGAAGAGTGCTGCAAGACGCGACGAGCGTTCGACAAGAGCACTCCGGGACTGTTCAAGGTAGAATGGTCGGGCGACGGATTCGTGGGGTTGTGTAGCAAGACGTACTATTGTTTCGGACCCACCGACAAGTACAGCACCAAAGGTCTGAGCAAACGTCACAACACCATCGACAAGGAGGCGTTCCTGGAGGTGCTCACCAGTCGTCGGAGCGGAAGCGGAAAGAACCGCGGGTTCCGGGTGTATAAATCGGCCGTGATGACGTACGTGCAGGAACGAGCGGCTCTCACCTACTTCTACGCCAAACGCGTGGTGCACGAGGACGGATTGAGCACGGGTCCGACGGACGTGTAGATAAGGCGACGCGGTTCGGTAGTCTGTCATAACAGATCATGGACGCGCGATGGAAACATCCCTTCACGTGCGTCGTCGCCGGACCGACGGGATGCGGCAAGAGCACGTTCGTGACGCGTCTGTTGCATCACGCCGCCGCGATGATCGATCCACCCCCCGAAAAGATCACGTGGTGTTACGGAGAATGGCAAGAGGCTTACGCAACAACGGACTTGACTCACGTGCGATTCGAGGAGGGGTTACCAACGGAATCCATGTTCGAATCGACAACGAGGAACCTCATCGTCATAGACGATCTCATGGCGGAAACGGACGAGCGAGTCACGACCTTGTTTACTAAAAAAAGTCACCACAGGAACACGTCCGTGCTGTATCTCGTACAGAACCTGTTCCCTAAAAAAAAGAGAGTCGTACCATCAGTCTTAACACTCACTATATGGTGGTGTTCAAGAATCCACGCGATGCAACGCAGATGTCGCACTTAGCTCGGCAGATGTATCCAGGACGCACGAAATTCGTGCAGGAGGCCTTTAAAGACGCCACGACGGTACCGTACGGTTATCTATTGGTCGATCTCAAACAGGACACGCCCGAGGACATGCGTCTGCGCACAGCCATCTTTCCAGACGACGACGTGCAGTACGTGTACTTGCCGAAGGTATAAAAGACCGAGCGCGTGAATCGTCTCTTCATTCGCACCATGTCTGCTCTCGTGAGGAAACACATTTTGTGCATCCAGACTCTGGCCAGGTACAAGAACAACAAAGTGAAAAAGGCCATCATCGCCAACGCCGACGCCGATCTGCTGTGCGCACTAGCCGAGTGTGCTTACAACATACTAACGAAGAACATTCCATTGACCGCTTTACAGAGGCGACGATTGGGTAAATACAGGACGAAGTTACGCGAGTTGGCTCAGAGAAAAACGACCGCTGCCAGGAGAAGACGCCTCTTGCTGCAACCCCAGGTTGGCGAGGGACAGAGCCTAGGTTTCCTATCGGCCTTCCTAGCGCCGTTGGCGAGTTCGGTCTTGCTACCCTTGCTTCGCCAGGTGCTGACCAAGAATTAGACGCATGGATCACGCACGAAAGATGGCTTTGGTAGACCCTCGATTGTTGGACGCGCTTCGTTCGCAACCTCCTCCAACGGATACCGTAGGCAAGATAGTGCAAGCCCTCGACGAAGAGATGAAGACCATCCTCGATAGAAAGGACCTCGACGATGGGACCAAGGTAACGCTGTATAATCAGGTGTTGCAACGGTACAACGGTCTGATCGATAAACGCGTCAAGGAACCGATACGCATGATCGCGGTGAACGAATCGGCGGAAGGACCAAAGGCGAGGGTTGAGGAGGAGGCGGAGGAGGATGCTCCTATTAGACGACTGGAGGCCACCGTCTTGGACACCGTTCCCAAGGGTCTGCAGGCAAAAGCCAGACGATTGATGGAACATCTCAAAAGAAACGTCGCGTGGAGCGATCGCGGCGAACTCGTGCACGAGGGTGTTCCCATTGCAGGAAGTAACGCGGTGGATCTCGTTCACGATCTGTTGCGTAAGAGAAAGAACGACGCTCCAACGGGTTGGCGGTCGCTCGCGAAGCAACTCCGCGCCGTCAACATACCCATGGAGTTGATCGGTAACGTCGCCAGGAGAACCTACATACAAACGGACTCTCTCACTCGACGGTCTGCCGCTACCCCGCGTGCTGTTGGTAGTGCACGAAAATCTCTACGTTGGACGCCCCTCGCTCGTCCACGACATCCCACATCCACGCCACCCCGCTGGGTCGACTTATAAGGAGACTACGTCGTAGTCGTAACCCACTCATGTCGTCGGATCTGCAGGACACGCACCGTTCCGTCGTCGCTTCGATATTGTTTAGCGGACTTACCTTGCTCGGTGACGTTGCAGCCGGAATTCTTATACAACAGGTGTTATTCGGACTATGGTTTCGTTGCCAGACTGTTGTTCAATCGCCACCGTTGTGGGAGCGATAACGTGCGTCCTACTATACGTCAGCGCACTCCTCGTCGTTCGTCAGTACTCGGGAGTCGTCAACGTCACCGCCGTCAACGCGATGGTTGTCGGAACAGGACGCCTACAGCTTACACAAACCAGCGAGACGGCGTTTCAAGAGACGATGCGTCATCGTGGGCGGTATGAATCAACAGTGGCAGGCCGATCTCGTCGACCTGACGACGTTGAAAGACGACAACAACGGTATGACCTTTCTCCTCACAACGATCGACGTCTTTTCGAAACGAGCCAGATGCATTCCTATGCCTAGCAAGTCCGCCGCGTCGTTGGTCGCCGCTCTGCGAATCGCGTTCGCGGACGACCTGCCGCAGACGTTACAGACGGATCGTGGAATGGAATTTCTGAATAAATCCGTTCAGACGCTCTTACGAAAACGAGGCGTCCATCACTTCTCCACGCACAACGCGGAGACGAAGGCGAGCGTCGTGGAACGATTCAACAAGACGTTGAAGACTCGCATGTGGCACTACTTCACGAAAGTTCAGACGTGGCGTTACATTGACGTCCTTCAGGATCTGGTGCGAACGTACAACGACACCCGTCACCGCAGGTATGGCTCCGTCACAGGTGACTGCAAAGAATCAAGAAAAGGTGTGGCAACGTCTGTACGGACACGACGGTAAGGGTGCGCCCAAGTTGAACGTGTCGGATCGCGTGCGCGTCAGCAAGTACAAAGGCACGTTCGAAAAGGGCTACGAGACGAACTGGAGCGAAGAGGTGTTCACCGTGCACGATGTTCATCCCTCCGAACCGCCCGTGTACCGTCTGCGGGACGATCTCGGCGACGTGTTGGAAGGTACCTTCTACGAACTGGAGCTGCAGAAAGTGGTGATAGCGAGCGATAAAGTGTTCCGAGTGGAAGCGGTGCTGGAACGTCGTAAGGTCGGCGCTCGAACGAATGCTTTGGTGAAATGGTTCGGATATTCGTCCAAATTCAACAGCTGGATCGATGCCAGGTCACTCGTCTATAAAGACTAAGCGACGTGAGACGGATTGTCATTATGGAGCAAGACACGGCACCGCACACTGTCGTCGTAGAGGAAGAGGAGGAGAAGAAGGAGGAGGAAGAGGAGGAGGAGGATTGTACCGACGCGTCGAACGACAGTACTCCTTGGCATCTGTTCGGCATCAAGTGTCCCAAAGAGGAGATAGTGTTTCTGTGTCAGGTCGTCATCTTGTACACGGTCATCGTGATAAGCATCTACAACCTGACTGTCAGTCACGGTGATTCTAATCTGTGGACGGCTCTGTTGAGTAGTTCGTTGGGTTATCTACTACCCAATCCCACGTTGAGACGCAATGGCGACTGATTTCTGCATGACGCTGCCTAGCAACGCTTCTATGAAGACGCACCTCGACAACACCTTGACCCATTACACCACGGACTTGCCTCGCCGTATCGATCTGATCGGTGAGTGGGAGTGTGGGTTGACAGAGATGCAGTATTCGCACACTTGGTACAACGTCACGGAGGATGATGTCTGGTTATTCCTCAACGAGATCGATGTTCCCGACGTGACTCGGCGTGCGAAATTGTCGTGTGGGTATTACGACGACCCGTTAACATTGATGTATCACGTCAACAACGGACTGTACAATCTGAGAACAGCGAAGACACGGGTTCAAATGAGCTATAGTTCCGTTACTCAAAAAATGACGTTACACATGACGGAGAACACCTTGTTCACCATACCGTACCACAGTTCGACTGCTTCCATGTTAGGATTCCACGAGTCCGTAGCCACTGGAGCGGAGACGACTACTACTACTACTACGTCCGCGTCATCACCCGTCTCTGACTCTCGGACTTCCGACTCCTCGTACCCCTTCCACATCGAGGCCACCGACGTGGTGGACATGACGCAGGGGTTCAACACCCTATACGTCTACACGGACGTCGTGGAGTCTCGTGTAGTGGGTGACACTCTCGCGCCTCTGTTGCGATCCATTCTGATTAGCGGACGTCACGGTGACAGGGTGTCCGAGCGTTTCACTAACGTTCACTACATACCTCTGTTGCGCTCGAACTTCCACTCGATCGAAGTGGATATAAGAAACGACATGGGTCGACGCGTGCCATTCGAATACGGCCGAGTGACGGTGACGCTTCATTTTCGTCGACGCAAGACCGGACTGTTCCAATGAACTACAACGATTATTACGCGCGCCAGGCTGGTGGTGCGCTGCCCTACTTCGCCGGTGCGCAATACCAGCGAGGTCACGGACTGGGCAGTCTGTTCGGCGGTCTGTTGCGCAGCGCCATGCCGCTCATCAAGAGAGGTGCCTTGGCTTTGGGTAAGGGAGCGTTGAAGACCGGCGTTCGTATAGCCGGCGACGTCTTATCGGGCCAGAACATAAAAACGGCTGCCAAACGACGCGTCACCGATGCCTTGCTGACAGGTCTTCGACCTCCCCCCGGTAAACGTATAAAACGACCGTCCGCGAAGGCGACAATCACTGCAGTAAAGAGACGACGCAAGAGACGGACGTCCAAGAAACGAGAGATCGACATATTCGACAATGGCGTTCGTGCATAGACAGTCGTGCGAGGGAGTCAAGAGCGAGCTGGATCTCTTTACCGTGCCTCCCACTCAGAACTGCATCATCGCCAGTCACGTGGTGGAACATCAACCCACGGCCTCTCTGGACTCTGGAGGACCGATAGAATTCTTCATCCCCGGTTCGGGAGACGATTACATAGATCTCGCCAACACGATGATACACGTGCAGGTGAAGGTGACGCAGCCCAACGGAAACGATCTCGACGCGGCCGCACCCGTGGGCCGGTGAACAACTGGCTGCATTCGCTGTGGAGTCAGGTCGACGTCTCCCTGAACGGCACGCTCGTGACCCAGTCATCCAACACGTACGCATATCGAGCCTACATAGAGACACTGTTGACTTACGGACTCGGTGCCAAGTCGACGCAACTGACGAATCAGCTGTGGTATAAGGACAAGGCTAGTCGCATGAGCGCCACCGAGCTGGCAGGTGGACCCGATCCTAACCCCGGGTTCACGACTCGACGAGAGTACATAACAGGCAGTCGCGTGGTCGACATGATGGGTCGCCTCCACGTGGATATGTTTCTGCAAGATAAATTACTGATCAACGGAGTCGACGTCAAGATACGACTGGTGCGTAGTAAGCCGTCGTTTGCGTTGATGTCCGGAGGAGCGGCCCCTGATTACAAAATAACGATCGTCAATGCAACCTTGTTCGTCAAGAAGGCCACCCTCAACCCAGCCGTGCAGGTGGCTCACATCAACGCGCTCGAGAAGAACACGGTCAAATATCCGTTACGGCCTGTCAGCGTCAAGGTGTACTCCATTCCCGCGGGAGCTCGGTCGCACACGCACGAGAACCTGTTCCTCAGCACGCTGCCGAAACGTCTCGTGCTGTGCTGCATCGACAACGACGCCTACAACGGCACGTACGATAAAAACCCATTTCACGCCAAGAACAACGCCATAGGCTTCCTCTCGGTGTACGTGGACGGACGTCAGATACCCTCCAAGCCCTTCCAGCCCAACTTCGTGGAAAACCTCTTCGTCAGGAGCTACACGAGCCTGTTCACCTCGACCGGCAAGATCTGGCAGGACGAGGGGAACGGTCTGACTCGCGACGACTACCGAGACGGCTACACCTTCTTCTGTTTCGATCTGACCCCCGACCAGTGCGACGGTCCCTGCTTCAATCTGGTGCAAAAGGGCAACCTGCGCATCGAATTTCATTTCCGAGAAGCGCTTCGTACCACCGTGAACGTCGTCGCCTACGCCGAATTCGAATCCGTGCTGGAAATCGACAAGAATCGCAACGTCATCTACGACTACTGAGATGGACACCCTGCAGATCGCTCGTCTACTGGCGATGGATCCGAACACTGCGTCCGTCTTTGGTGGCGTTGTGCCCAAAGACGGACTGCTTAAAACAATAGACGCTTTGCCGATCGCCTTCGTGTGCAACACCGACGACGGCGACGAACCGGGCGAACATTGGATAGCGCTGTACCTGTCCTCCGACGGACGCGGTGAATACTTCTGTTCGTACGGTCTGCCACCCCTTCACGCTGCGTTCAGCACCTTCTTGAACAAACACTGTTCCGTGTGGACTCATAATAGCAAGAGACTTCAGAGTCCACTGTCTAACGTTTGCGGACAATATTGTGTAGCTTATATAATGTTTCGTTGTAACGGTTCTCCTATGAGAACTTTCGTAAACGCTTTCCGAACCGATCTGGTCGCTAACGATTGTCGCGTGTTCGATTGGCTTAACCTACTGAAAAAGGGTATACCGTACTATCGCACATCGTACTGAGCCTCTGGCGAGATGGTCGCACCATCGCCATCGAACCTCTGGCGAGGTGGAGACACCCGTAAGTTCGCGACCTCTGACGCGATGGTCAACATCCGCAAGTCGCCTCATCGTCATCATACCCGTTGTATTCATTCGAACACGCTTGTACTGTTGTCGTTACGATTGCCTCGCTTGTATCACTACCGCTTTGTTGTATTCAATAAAAATACGTGTGCATCGTACACTTTTATTCGTCTTCTTACTAGGTTACAACACAACGCACTGTCCGTTAGGTGGCCCCGCCCGTCAGTCCGCCATTCAGTCGCTAGGGAGCGCACGTGTTACCCAGAAGACCGCGCGTGTCCCCTCCCATCAGTCGCTAGATGACACTACGATCGGTCTCCGATTAGTTACTCTCCGCTAGGAGGCGCTCGTGAGGCTGCGCGCGCAACCGGATGTAGAAGTAGACCATGGGTGGATATAATTTGGGGGTGTCAAAAGCTATAAGGTACTACTGGTAGATGCCGGGTAGTCGGGTAGACCCAGCGGGCCGCCCGGCATAAATGTCGAGTCCGTGTCCGTACGACTCATATGACCCCACATTTCGATGGTAGTAGGTTTCTGCGTGGATGTTACCTGTGAAACGCTGACCACTCCCGTGACGTTACCAAAGCGACTAAGTGCAGATGTTAAATAATTCACACCGAAAACCTCAAACACCACCAGCCAGGTATTTAATGGCAGATATATGTTATTCACCCAGGCCAGATCAATAACTATGTTCACCTCGTTCATACTGTTGCTTTGGCATTGTAATATACACAATTTGAACATCGATAGTGGCCGCCAGTCGCACTACTGCAACGAGCCGTCGTACATCATGACGGCTTTGATGCCCAGACATCATCTCCTGGCGCCGGCCGGTGTCTTTCTTTTTGTGTTTCTTCTGTTTACACAACGAGGTGAGTCCATTTATTTCTTTTATCCCTTGTGAAAATACGCCATCGTATTCCATTGTGTTTTGAACCAGGGTAAAATTCCACGATTATACCATAGAAACCATGGTGTTTTGAAACAGGAAAACCATCTTAAAATACCATTGTTTTTTACAGGTAAGCATGGTCTACCACAGTTTACCATGTAATGCCATGGTATACCATGGTATAGTACGTAATTCCATTGTTTTTATAAGGGATAACATGCAGTTCAACTTTGACGGCGTGGAGGGAAAGAGGAATGAGAGACTTGGAAAATGACAGGTAGGGAAGAAAAGGAGGGGAGAAAGACAAAACGTAAAAGTGGAGACGTTTTGTCAATAATGGAGAGGTTTCATGAATACTCTGGTGAATAAATGTCACGTTTTCTAATCATCGGCAGTATAACGTTTTCTTCTTGAGCGTGGTCACTGCCGACAACAAGAATATATTTATACTTTTGCGTCAATAGAATCAACACATTGTTTCCCGCTGATTGTGTCAATGACGCACACAACATATGAGTGACACGGGATGGTGACAACGAGTGCGTAGTTCCTGTCATCTGTGTTACTACTATATACACCTACGAGTAAAGACAGGTGGAATTGTTAAAATCCACCTACAGATCCGAAGCTAGAGGGGGTCATGATCCTGAATGTAAATTATCACATCACACCCCCCCCATAAGGAGCCCCCCCCAGAACGTCGGATAAAGGACTGACACTAAAACCCAGTGGGAACTAACCTATTCACCGGCAAGGCAAAGAAGGGAAACATGCAGTTACATAGACTCATTCATTAAACACAACAGGTAACTATATGAACATGACGAAATCTACGGCTGTCGAACAGATGGCCAGATCGAATCGACGGCGGATCCCCGTGCCCCGAATGGTCAGTTGTTTGGTCCTCCAGGTGACGCTACAGTTGAATGCGTAAGCCATTGGCGGGGAATCAAGCTGGTTCCTGAAATCGTTACCGTTCCTGTCATGTCGATGCAGTGTTCCGTATAGTTGTTAATACCGCTATCGACTTGATCGTTCGTTCGTTCTCTGGTCTACTGCAGGGATGAGTGAAGTGAATATTGCGCTGGGAAAGACGGCGTACATGAGTTCGATGTACGCCAGCAACTTTGTGGCTTCCCACGGCAATGACGGAAATAATAAGACGTATTTTCATACAGCCTTCGGCAACCTGGCGTGGGGGGCAGTTGACTTCGGGCAGGAAAGAACTCGGGTCACTTGACTACGCGTCACCAACATAGGCGGCATCCACAAAGGTGTGTGCGTGCGTGTGTGCGTGCGTGCGTGCGTGCATGCGTGTGTGCGTGTTGTTTGTGTGTGTGCGTGTTTGTGTGAGTGCTTGCGAGCGTGCATACCTGCATGCGGGCTTGCGTGTGTGCTTTAAGTTCTACGTCTATTTGTTTGAGTGTGTGTGTGTGTGTGTGCGCGCGCGTGTGTGTGTGTGCGTGTGCGTGCTTGTGTGCGTGCGCCCGTGTGTAGAATGGTTTTCTGATAGTTTCTTCTTAAACCTGTTGGTTTGTATTCAGCTATGACTTCTGATCTGATCTGTTATTTTTTCCTCACACAATATGGTAAGACTAGGGTGTCGTAATAGTGGCTAGAAGTCATATGCCTTCATTTGTGTTGATATTGTTAGGTATGTTATATAAACAAATTGTTTAATTGATCCATTCTAGTGTCCCTATGATATGTGCGATATAGCCAATTTTGCAATACCCTACACAATCTTGGCATCCTATAAAAATACATTTTGCGCATTATGCTATCGACCAAAATGCATTATTGCAATAACAATAATTTTCAAATCGGCGGGTTCAATGAGTAGCATATCTCGGTGACGTGTACAAGACTATCGGGTGATGTTACTGTTAGCTTTCTGAGCTGCCACCAAGTATTGCTACTGTGACTATGGTTCGTTGGTGACTTACAGATCGACTACTCAACTTCACGATTGGTCTGACGGACCACGACCCGACAAGTGGCAACGGACCACTGAACGATCCATTCACGATGTGTGCCACACACGGTGCCATGGGAAATGTGAGCGCTGTCAACATAAGCTGCGATATACAACAGGACCCTCGGGGACGCTTCTTGTTCGTGGCAGCGAATGTAGACGGCTATTTCCATTTGTACGAAGTAGAAGTGTTTAACGGTAAGCTGACGACTTGGCACATAATGGACATTATAACGGAACAGTTGATTCTCATCTCACCGTTTTCTGCCGTCCATGAGTTTGCTTGACCCTATGTAGCTATGTCCCTTTCTGTGCGTTGCCGGCCATTAGGCTTTTCCACACACACGCACGCACGCACGCACGCACGCACGCACGCACGCACGCACGCACGCACACACACACACACACACACACACACACGCACACACGCCCGCACACACATTGCTTTTCGAAAAGGGAATACAGGGCACCAAAACCCAGTCGAATAAAGGACGTAACCACTAGGAAAAGATAATCACCGGCAAGGCATATAAAGGGACATGTGCAATGACAAAGTGTCAACTACGTATAACTAACTATCTAGTATATAGCACTCCATCACAATCTAGTGTCCATGCTAGCTCGTACATGCAATTTGTTTTATGTAGATTTGACAAAATCATCAGACGGCTCGATGCTGTTCACCTTTGACCAGGCAATTAGTTCGACGATTTCAACAAAAGTGCGATTTCTTTTTAAAACTGACGGCGCATTAGTTATTCACACTACATATATTATATAAACATCAACGAACCTGGTTCGTGATCAGGGTATTAATTAGCTGTATTGATGAGATCTACGGCTGTCGAACAAATGGGCAGATCAAATCGGCCGTGAGTCCAAGTGCCACGTATCACCCGTGGATTGGCCGACCGTGCAACGGTTCAGCAAACCCAGAGTCGTCCGCAAGTTCAATGGGTAAAGAGATCAATCTAGCCTTTTTTTCCCGAAAGCACCAACACCGCTAACGTGCTGATGGAATGTGCCGTAACGTGCTAATGGAATGTGCCGTAACGTGCTGATGGAATGTGCCGTAACGTGCTGATGGAATGTGCCGTAACGTGCTGATGGAATGTGCCGTAACGTGCTGATGAAATGTGCCGTAACGTTGTGAATAAAAAAAGATTTGATCAAACCAGATTCGATCATTGGTCCGTTGCAGGAATGAGTGAAGTGAATATTGCACTTGGAAAGCCGGCGTACATGAGTTCGTGGCACGCCAGCACCAATGTGGCTTCCAGTGGCAATGACGGAAATCATGGCACGATATTTATTACAAACCGGGGAAGCCTGGCGTGGTGGGCAGTTATGAGGCGCCGTAGCGGCCAAAAGGGTCGAGTCCTGCGCGAACCGTCGAGTCCTGCGCGAACCGTCGAGTTCTGTCTGCGAGAACCGTCGAGTCCTGCGCGAACTGTCGAGTCCTGCGCGAACTGTCGAGTCCTGCGCGAACCGTCGAGTCCTGCGCGAACCGTCGAGTTCTGTCTGCGAGAACCGTCGAGTCCTGCGCGAACCGTCGAGTCCTGCGCGAACCGTCGAGACCTGCGAGAACCGTCGAGTCCTGCGCGAACCGTCGAGTCCTGCGCGAACCGTCGAGACCTGCGCGAACCTATGAGGCGCCGTAGCGGCCAAAAGGGTCGAGTCCTGCGCGAACCGTCGAGTTCTGTCTGCGAGAACCGTCGAGTCCTGCGCGAACTGTCGAGTTCTGTCTGCGAGAACCGTCGAGTCCTGCGCGAACCGTCGAGTCCTGCGCGAATCGTCGAGTCCTGCGCGAACCGTCGAGTCCTGCGCGAACCGTCGAGACCTGCGCGAACCGTCGAGTCCTGCGCGAACGAGATACTCTGCGCGAACCGTCGAGTCCTGCGAGAACTTTCGAGTCCTGCGCGAACGAGATACTCTGGTTACCACTGAAAATAGCGTTGCCGTTGTAGGATGTGAAGCGAACTAATGCCGCAAAAAGCATAATATAAAATAATATAATATATTACTCAGAGTAGAGTGAATGGAAAAAAATCCCATAAATGTGCTAAAAAAACTCAATTGATAGTGCAGACGACAATGCCACGAGACGGTCTGCTGAACACAACGAATTCAGTGCAACGTTTCGTGTGAGTTGTCGTGGCTTAGCGGTAGAGCGTTCGATTTATGTTTGGAGGGTGATGGGTTCAATCCGCGGTGTGTGTGAATTACGTTTTTTCTCGTTTAATGTTATTATTATTATTTTATCAATTATTATTATTTTATATACATTCGCTTTCGTTTAATTTCATATAATTATCACATGTTGTGCATTAGTACATGTCAAAAGAAATACACATATATATATATATATATATATATATATATATATATATATATATATATATATATATATATATATATATATATATATATATATACACACACACACACATGTCGTGCAGTAAAGTACATGTAAAACAAGTTAGAATAAATATATATGTGTGTGTATATATATATATATATATATATATATTTTTTTTTTTTTTAATATATATTTATTCTGCACGACATATGTATATTTATATATATATTTATTTCTTTTACATGTACTTTTAATGCACAACGTGATAATTATATGAAATTAAACGAAAGCGAATATTGGAGTAAATAAAATAATAATAATTGATAAAATAATAATAACATTAAACGAGAAACACGTAAATCAGACATACCGCTGATTGAACCCAGGTCCCTCCAAACATAAATCGAACGCTCTACCCAGTGGCGGATCAACCACTATAGGCACGTGCCTAGGGCCCACGAAGGCAGGGGCCCACGAAAATAGCCGAGCATATTTTTGTAGACTGAATGTTCCCGAAAACCTGTTTTGGCATATCCTGATGTAGGCCTTACATATTTTTATGTTTTACAGACATTATAGAGGTGTTAGTAAGGAGTGATCATTATTTATCGTGGAGCGAGTGAGGTGGAAGTATTGGCTGTATTTGAAATCCAACTCACCCCCAAATCCTGTGCACTAAAAACTGAACCATCCCTTCATTCCTGGGTTCCCCTCCTGATAAATTATGGCCGCTCCCTGTTTTCAGCTTTGCTTTCTGAAAAGTGCTCAGGAATTGACAGACTATTTTACAAGAAACCCACCATCACAGGACTTGGACAAGGATCTTCACAAATCGGCGAGATCGTACACGTCCAAGACAAAATACGTACAACGGAAATTCTTTGTTCGATGGCTTGCTAACGAGGAGAGTGTAACGATGGACTGGTTGGTGTATTCTCCATCAACTGGAAATGTGCATTGTTATGTATGTAAGCTATTCAGGAGCGGAAGTGATAGCTTTTCTCTTAATGGTTTCAATGACTGGGTAAAATGCGCACATAATCACGACACATGAGCGTAGCGATAGTCACATTGTAGATGTAAAGAAGGGGTTCGAAAATGCCAAAGCGCACCATGTTGATTCTGCGATCGCAAAGCAGCTGGAGAATGAGCAGCAATACTGGATCAAACTTCTCAAATGTATCGTTGCCGTTGTTACCTTCTTGGCAGAGAGATGACAGCCGTTCCGAGGCCACACCGAGTTGTTTGGGCAGAAGTACAATGGTAACTACTTAGGCTTGTTAGAGTTTCTCTCACAGTTCGTCCTTTTTCTGACCGAACATATTCGCCGATATGGAAATAAAGGAAGAGGTCAAGTATCATATCTCTCTTCAACAATATGTGAAGAATTCTTCAAGCTGTTATCGGACAGGGTGAAAGCGAAAATAATTGCTGAAATAAAGAAGGCGAAGTACTACTCTATCAGCATAGATTCCACACCTGATATAGCACATATCGATCAACTGAGCATCGTCATCGAAGCACTTTCCTAGACGAATGCAGAATAAAGCTTGAGGATTCCCGTGGACAAATGTATGACAATGCGAGAAATATGTGCGTCATGCGATACGTTCGGATTGACGGAACACTTGCTCGAAGCACTTTCCTAGACGAATGCAGAATAAAGCTTGAGGATTCCCGTGGACAAATGTATGACAATGCGAGAAATATGTACGTCATGCGATACGTTCGGATTGACGGAACACTTCCGGGCCTTCATAGACATTGAGAAACACGAGGGGAAATACTTGCTCGAAGCACTTTCCTAGACGAATGCAGAATAAAGCTTGAGGATTCCCGTGGACAAATGTATGACAATGCGAGAAATATGTATGGAACTTATTCTGGAGCCCAGGCACGATTTCACCAGGTGAACCCTCTTGCTGAATGGGTATCATGCGCAGGGCATAGCCTACATTTAGTTGGAACCGCAGCGGCCGAATCCAGCACTGATGGGGTCAGGTTTTTCGCCATCGTTCAGCGACTTTACACATTCTTGACAGCCTCGCCACAGAGGTGGTCGGAACTATTAGAGAACCTACCGAAACAGTCTCCAGTGGTAAAGATCCTATCAGAAACACGATGGTCTGCTCAAGCAGATGCCGCGAAGGCGCTGGCATCAAACTACAAAGTACTACAAAACTCTGTTGACGCGATAGCTAGAAATTCTACCCAACCTCCACTTGTTGTGTTCGATCCAATGTCTTTGGTGAGCAAGCTCTCTGAATATCGTCCTGATGTGAATTGTGTGGAACAACATCCTGGACCGAGTTAACAAGGCATTGGAAGCTACAGGAATTGAGATCGGTTCAGTGTTTATGCATTACCGTGTCTTGCTGGAACACATCCATTCTTTGCGTGACTCAGAAAGGTTCGATCGATTCGAGAATGAAGCAAAGTCAGTTGCACCAGGACTTGATTAAGACGATGAAAACAAGCGAGCAAAGAAGAGAAAGTTGTTCCAACGAAACACCAGAAGAGGTCAAAGTGAGCGACTGTCGAGAGAACTTCCGAGTGAACACCTACCTAGTCATCATTGACAGATTACTCTCCGACATCAAGAAACAGAAGGCCGCCTACACGAATGTCTATGAACGTTTCGGGGAGATTCGATCTCTCGCCGACAGCGATATCCCCTCGAAGTGCAAAGAGCTCACTCGGTATTACGATACTGATATTAAGCCTGATTTTGAGAAGGAATTCCGTCTCTTCACAAAATATGGAGACTTCGAGACAGGTGCCGAGATGATAACCTTTCTTCATGAAAATAAGCTGATTACCAGTTTCCCTAACTTTTACATTGCGCTACGGATATATCTGTAAATTTTCGGCTCCAGCTGCGAAGGCGAGCGATCTTTCTTTGTACTGAAACATCAAAGACTACCAGCGTTCCATGATGGGTCAATCGTGCTTGTCGGCACTGTCACTTTTAGCCATAGAGTCGGAAATGATGCGTTCACTCTTGGTTGATGACATTATTAGCTCGTTTGCCATCAAGGAAATACGCAAGGTAAAACTGTAGACTACGCATCGCTAAGCCTTAGGTGTGAGATGGTGTTAGTCGACTTCAACAATCGCTACCAGCCTACCGTACACCATAATATCTGCGATCGGTAATTTGCAATTGTTGACTTTTAAAAGAACTGTTCGTGTATTATCTTTATTGATGATATAAATAGTGAAATGCTAACTTGAAAATCTTGTCGTGGGTTTACTTGGGGCCCACGAAAGTGCCGGATGCCTAGGGCCCACGAATGTCTTAATCCGCCACTGGCTCTACCGCTAAGCCACGATAGCTCACACGAAACGTTGCACTGAATTCATTGTGTTCTGCAGACAGTCTCGTGGCATTGTCGTTTTAACTATCGATTTATTTTTTTAGCACATTTATGGGATTTTTTCCATTCACTGTACTCTGGGTAATATATTATATTATATTATGCTTTTTGCGGCATTACTTCGCTGCACATCCGACAACGGCAACGCTATTTTCAGTGGTAACCAGAGTATCTCGTTCGCGCAGGACTCGAAAGTTCGCGCAGGACTCGACGGTTCGCGCAGAGTATCTCGTTCGCGCAGGACTCGACGGTTCGCGCAGGACTCGACGGTTCGCGCAGGACTCGACGGTTCGCGCAGGACTCGACGGTTCGCGCAGGTCTCGACGGTTCGCGCAGGTCTCGACGGTTCGCGCAGGACTCGACGGTTCGCGCAGGACTCGACGGTTCTCGCAGACAGAACTCGACGGTTCGCGCAGGACTCGACGGTTCGCGCAGGACTCGACAGTTCGCGCAGGACTCGACAGTTCGCGCAGGACTCGACGGTTCTCGCAGACAGAACTCGACGGTTCGCGCAGGACTCGACGGTTCGCGCAGGACTCGACCCTTTTGGCCGCTACGGCGCCTCATAGGCAGTAGACTTCGGGCAGGAGAGAGCCCGGATCACAAGAGTACGTGTCACCAACATATTGAGCGAACTATATCGTGGTAAGTGTTTGAAATGTATGTATGATGAACCAATATACACAACTACACTGTGCGTGTTAATATTGTGACACCAAAACTTTGCCTCTCCGACCTACTAGAGAAACTGCACACAATAACGGGGCTAAAAAGAAAGCAAACCCAAAATAATAATTACATATCGATAACCAACCAACCTTTTTGTTAACAAACTGAAAAATATCATCACATTATTTTGCAAACCGTTCGATTTTGTTATTATAAAAGAAAGTCAATTTGTTTACTGCAAAAGATAGCATTTTGGTCACAAAACATCACTGTCAGTCCGATTGAATATGACTCGAATTATTGATTATGACCACACAATGCCAAAGCAGACGGGACGTTTTCTTCAATGTCCTGGTTATGGTTAGTATCCGTCGTAATATGTGAACCGTGTTACTATACTCATTATCCCGGTTACTTACCTGTAGATCGACTACTCAACTTCACCATTGGACTGACGGACCACGATCCCACAATTGGCAACGGACCATTGAACTACCCATTCCTGAAGTGTGTCACACACGGTGCCATGGGAGATGTGCCCACTGTCAATCTCACCTGCGAGAGCCCACTGTACGCCCGGAGACGCTACTTGTTCATGGCAGCGACTGTATCATACTACTTCCACGTGGCGGAAGTAGAAGTGTTTGACGGTAAGCTGATGAAATGAAACACACGCGCACGTGCGCGCACATACACACACGCGCACACAGACATGCATATATACATAATGTATGCGTGCGTGCGTGCGTGCGTGCGTGCTTGTGTGCCTCCGTTTGTCCGTGCGTGCGTGCGTCCGTCTGTCCGTACGTACGAACATACATAATATGTATTATACATATATATGCTGCTATAGAGCGCGTCCGATTATTTGAGCTGCTCGGCCAGTCGTCAAGTACGATTCGCAGGGTGATTTACTTCGCAAATTTGCCATTTAAGATTTACTCCATACACCTTAGATTTAACTAAAGACCGGGGACTGTGCTCTGTGTCGTTGCAGTCGGTTGTCATTCGATACGTTTCAAACATCAACAGTTTAGTTTTACGGAATAGAAAGCATGGATACACTGAGTGATTCCACCCCGATATCCCACGGCACGCATTGAGCGTGTGTGATACGCCGCATTTACCATGAAATGTCTCCTCGCCCGTTCTAATGATTCTGTCCCTCCGCAACAATATTCTAAAATCAACATTTCTATGTTTATAATATAAATAACTGATGTTTGCAGTCCTTTGGTGGAAGGAGCAAATATAAGTAAATCAGCTGCGTATAACAGGTGATTAATCATCTGCCCAATTCGCTTGTTGAATGGTCGAACAGCCAGATTGATTTAATATGTTGTAGACATCGATCCAAGTTGGTTGAAAATTACCGGGTATCGCAACGACTACAACGTGTCTGCCCTCGTTGATGTGAACAACGCCACCTGTCAGCAAGTGACAACGCCTCATTCCGACAAATCGTTCCACCTAGAGGTCGAGTTGCCGCCTGCTCACGACCACCTGACTGTGACCGCCGTGCTGGACGGAGGAGAGTGCCTCGATTTCCCGGCGACGATGGTGTACACGAAGAGTGATCAGTCAGCCATGCTCCCCTATCACAACAACCCTTCGTTCTGCGACAACGTGCCGGGGGAATGCGTCTTCGAGTGCGACTGCAGCGCCATGCAGTGTCAACGCCTGTTTCTCATCATCCTGAGCGCCCCTACCGGGCCGCGGAAGTTGTGTGAAATATTTATTAATTAGAGTCGGCCCGTTGGCTACCCGTTCTTTAATCTTTCAACAACGTGGCAAAGTTTACTAAATATCAACAGAAGAAACATACTGATAATTAAATCGTTTTAATACAGTCCTTTAATTAACGTTTCGTAATTGGCCTACATGACATTAATTATATTTGATTAGCTTTTGAGATGAGTCCAAAGAACATTTACCATTGTTGCTTTTGATGTTAGATAAGCAGTCTTATACATAGATACGGAAGCAGATCGCAAGTCTGTCTTCAGGGTTTAGATTTCGATGTTTTCGATTTTGTAGCTTTTTCAAAGCCGCTCTGTGCAATCTAAGTTCAAAAAAGCTTATTGTTAGACTGGGCACACATCATATGCATGTAAATGATTGTTTATTGGTAGAAGTATATCTTCCTTGACAGCACAGCTCATGTTTCCATACAAACTGTACACGGTTGGCAGTATTTAGCCGCCAGGTGGTAAATCGTTTTTTACCGCAGTAAAAACGGCCCGGCAAAAAGTGATAAAACAATTGTTTTCAGTTTCTACCGACCATCCCATCAAACACAACAACCCTGCGTAGTTTAATGTGAATGGTGTACTGACAAAATAATTAAACTGATGAAAAATGTATTCATTGTTTTTAATCATTGTTTTTATCAAGCGAAACGAAAGTCATGGTTTTGGGGCTATGCACCTAAAAGAACTAATAAAAACTAACCACGGGCAACTAAAATCAAGAATATCACGGCACTCGTTTACTCAGAATGTGTTCTAAAAATGAGAGGTTCCGGTCATTTCTCAGATTGCCATGTTAACCAGTGCGACCGATAAACGCTTGCGCAGTTCTATTTAAAAGAATCGGGTAACGTAGACTACGTGTGATGTATTAAGTGACGCCGACATACACAGAACTAACACAAAGTGTAAAACAAACGTTTCATTTTGTCAGAAAGAGGACTAATATCCAAACAAAGGCCAAAATATGTTACATGACATTCTCATAGCTTAGACGTAAACAGCATAGCCATATCCTATAGCCATAGGTGTATACAAATATATTTTCGTTTGGTGAGCAAATTGTGCTGCACTTTGACACTCGTGACGCGGGGTTACCTGACAGTATAGAGCAGTCCTTGAAATTAAGATATTGTGTGTTCAACAAGGTTTTCCTAGCAAACTACTGGCGTAATAATCTCAATTGTGGTTAAAAATTGTTGTTTTAATAACTCTTATAGGTGCATAAACTAAAAACCATGAATTTTGTTTTGTGTCATATTTGTAGCGTTTCCGCTAGTTATTATAAATTTGGTTTACAATAACTAGCGGATATTACAGATAACATGTCAAAGTCCAACTTCCCCCTAATGATTTGTCTTTCTAGAATCAAGTTGTAGGACCAGGGATTTGGACGCATTATATTGAACAACTGAGAATTCTCTGCCATCTCATTTAGATGCTCCAAGATATAACAAACCCGCTTTCTTCCAAAATTTCCCCAGCTGAGCAGAAATTAATATCTAAACACAACACATGTAACTGTTTCTATAGAAATGATTTATTCCTGTTGAAACAGGCGATAATACAATTTATATTTATATACAGCAACTATACATCAAAATAAAAACAAATGCCATGGCAATGACACAACAACCACGCAGACATTTAATAAAATCTCAAATGAAGATGTTCGGTGGATTAACCAGTCAATCCTATGAGACACATGACTACACTTCTGAGTGTAGCAGCAGATTAACCAGATGTTTGGTGGATTTACCAGTCACTACTACGAGACACATGATTACACTTCTGAGTGTAGCAGCAGATTATACCAAATATTGGCAACCACAAATTTTCTTTTTAAATTCCTCTGCAAACATCTGTTGCCTTTTTGTCTGTTACACCGAAAAAGTAGCGACAAAATGATTACAAGTTGCTATTGCCTTCATCAAGAGATTCACACTCAGAGAATATATACAGGAGACTATATACATACTGCTCCGACTAGAAGAAAATGTAAATAAATACACTATATATCTAGTAGAAAATACACTTTCCCTGAACGTGTCCAGCATTGGTGGATTATGGACATTTTCATCATTTCTACGAGGTGATGTATTACAACTACTGGTCAGTGCAAGCTTCAGTCTCTCAACATCGTCCTTCATGGTAGTTTTATCTAAAACAATTGAATCGATGCTGCTAGTCTGCTGCTGCTAGCAAAGTCAGACTACTGAAAATAATCTGTTGATACAGGAATCCTGAAATGTTTCAGTTTGGTTTCCATCTTCATCTGCCGCGAGAGAAACAGACATACTGTAGCAGGAGGGGCCCAGCCGTATTAGAAGAAACAGAAATGTTTTCCAAATCATTCGTAGTTCGATGTGAACAGAATCTGCATTTATTTTATGCTTTCAGTTAGACTTATTATATAGAATCTTCAACACACCACATATCCTTGAGCAGAAAAACAAACACGTTTCATAGCACATGAACTCACACCCATCTATCAGACACAATACAGTTATGTCTTTAGTAGAACAAAACCACATTGACACTACTATCTTGTTGAGTAGCCGTAGTATTGCACATTTCTTCAGCACTGACCACGCCAAGCCAGAGAAGGAATTTTCACAAAAGGAACAACATTTTACTGTCTGTTGAAACTTTTCCGATGGTGTCGATAGTCGACATGTTAGCTTTCTCTTAATTTAAAAGTAAACAGTTGTCATTACAGATGACAACGACTACTGTGCAGTCATAAAACAACTTTTGGCAATTTCACAATAACTCACCGCCAATTTATGTTGCCAAATTCTGTAAATAAATGCAAGTGCACGTTGCATAAATGTTCATATAAATGAACTAAAACAATTCTGGTTTATCCGCACCATTTGTATTTAATCCAATACACATCAGAAATCCAAATCTGCTTTCATCATATATCTTGGTGTGATGTTGCAACTGCTAATTAATGTTTACTGTTGCATGCTACGTCTTGTTTCAAGAACTCGCAAACCCGAATATAACATTGCTAGGTCCTCTTCTTCGTTCACAAGTTCTCTACAGATCCTTGATGCTATGTTTCATCTGCAACTTGTAACATTAAGTTTGCAAACTAAAATATGTGAACAGATTATAACTAGTTGTCATGACAATCAGCTATCCAGTTGCTATGACAATCAATTATTGCACCAGCAGTCGTTTCCCACAAGGTTCCACAAGTCGTTACCATGGCAGCCTGTAAATAAAACAAAATTACCATAAATGTCAGGTGTCATTCTAAATTTGCAACATCAAATGTAGTTTGGCCACCAGCATTTTTGTTGAAAAACATTCACAATACATGAGCGTTTGTTGTTTTCTTGTACATAAAAAAATGTGGCTAAAGCAATTTGTATTTGACCCCAAAAAAATGGAGGCTTTAGCCGAAATGGTTAAACAGTTTACAATATCAGAACTCGCCCAGACATTGTTTTGAAAAAAAATGCTAAAACAACATCAACAGTTCATAAAATGTTCAAATGTTTCATCCCGTTAATTCTTAGCTTAAAGAAAATCAATTTGGTCTTCATCACTGCCAATTGCTGATATCGTTAAACGTCCCTCCTCAATTTTATTCTTTGCTTGTCGATTTCCATGCTCAGTTTCTCAATAAATTTAACCCATCTAGTATCTAGTTTTTTCATTGGATGATTTATTGGTCTTTTATATACATTTTCCGATGGAAAATATGTTACAGCAATAAAGATTAAGTGAAACGTTGTTAACTTAGATAACAAATTATGAGAATTTTTATATTTTAATTATACATAACCCCCCCAACTAGCTCTGTATCAGTTAACCAATGACAATCATTGTACATCCCTTTAGGGGCCGTTCACAAAACCTCCAACTAGCTTTGTATCAGTCAACCAATGACAATCATTGTACATCCCTTTAGGGGCCATTCACAAAACCCCCAACTAGCTCCATATCAGTCAACCAATGACAATTATTGTACATCCCTTTAGGGGCCATTCACAAAACCCCCAACTAGCTCCATATCAGTCAACCAATGACAATTATTGTACATCCCTTTAGGGGCCATTCACAAAACCCCCAACTAGCTCTGTATCAGTCAACCAATGACAATCATTGTACGTCCCTTTAGGGGCCATTCACAAAACCCCCAACTAGCTCCATATCAGTCAACCAATGACAATTATTGTACATCCCTTTAGGGGCCATTCACACAACCCCCAACTAGCTCTGTATCAGTCAACCAATGACAATCATTGTACGTCCCTTTAGGGGCCTTTCACAAACCCCCTAACTAGCTCCATATCAGTCAACCAATGACAATTATTGTACATCCCTTTAGGGGTCATTCACAAAACCCCCAACTAGCTCCATATCAGTCAACCAATGACAATTATTGTACATCCCTTTAGGGGCCATTCACAAAACCCCCAACTAGCTCTGTATCAGTCAACCAATGACAATCATTGTACGTCCCTTTAGGGACCTTTCACAACTGTCAAAATTTATTTATTCGTGCAAAGCATACTAAAGGGGGCAAGGGCTGCATACTAATTTGTTAAGTGTCGGTGGACTATGGAACTACTATAGTTTTAAATCACATAACCGTCCATCGCCCGGCAATGTAATACAGTCTGATATCTTGGAAATTCTCACTTCATAGAAATCAATTATCAATATGATACCATGGAATTGTTAGAAAAACATGCACTGTGTCGTAACATTGTTACAATCGACATATTTATTTAAATCTGGAAAATTATGAACATTTCAAAGTACTTACTAGCGGAGAGGGGTCTGAGAATCAGTACGCTTTGTACAAACAGGTGAATGCTGACAACTGCAAACGGCCCCTTAAGTCATGAAATATTGTAAACTGAACTCACTTTGCAATGAGCAGGAATTGCTCCAATTCCAACTCTGTCATACAAGGGTAGACGCGGTGGGGGACTTTGCCCCCCGCCCCCTGTACCACGCCCCGTCGTCTCCATTCAGCACCGGGGAGTACCCATCAGAGTCAGAGTACTCATTAGGATATCTGCAGCATAAAATGAACCCTCCTTGAAACACCAACATAGACATCACATATACACAAACACATGTGGCTGCTTTATCAAGTTTACTCTTTGTTACTACTGTTAGTTACTTTTGATAGGACATGCCTGTTTGGATCAGTAAACATTTTCTATGAAGAACTGTCAGTGATACATACATATCAGTAATCATTGTATGCTTCAGACAAATTCAAAATTGCCAGCATTGGAAAAGAAACAGGGCTATATATTTCAATCAATCACTTTACAAATTTTAAAGCCATTATTACTATAACTTCCATTCTATTAGATTCAGACTGATTTTACGTTGTCTTTAGTGGCAGACATTTCAAAATAGAACAAAACAATAATATATATATATATATACAACATTTTTCCTCCTCTACTTCTCCGTAAGAACAACATGTTATAAAGTATTCCATTAGGCTTACATGTGCACTAATCTCATAGTTCTAGTGATATTAGTAACATTGTTATAGAGCCAGCTTTAGAGATTTGTTAAGACCTAAGATAGAGGGGATCCTTTCATGATATACAATGTCTTTGTAAAAGATATTTTATTTACGACAGTAATAAAAGCACACTTTCTTGTAGACAAGCATTGGATCATTGGATCATTGGATCACTGAAAGTTTGTCTTTATAATGTCACCTCGCAAAAGACAAGTGTGATAATTACCGGCTACATTTCTCTACTCTGAAATGTACTCCAAAATCAGTAGAAAGTAATACATAGGTAAGTAGAAGGCATCTTCTGGAGACTTGTACGACTTTTAGAAGACATTGTGTACCACTGAAAGGGTCCCTAACTTGATTGTCCAGTTACACCACAAAGTATATACACAGTCTGACCACTACTGTTTTGTATCTATATTTTTATATCTACATTTGTATTCTGTCATGCACATACAAACAATTTCAACACTAAATAACACAATGCATGCATTCAGACTTCAACAAACCTGGGTTTCGTTAAAACTGTATTAGAGCGATGTAGCAGATTACATTTGTTATATGTTTTAATTACACTGATTCAATTCAGTCTTCAGTCCTACCCACCATTCACTAAACATAGAAATTGAAGCTGTAATGTTGTTGTTCTACTATCAACTTTATCACACACAGATGTTAGTTAACTTTATCACAACATTATCACAACTTTATCACACACAGATGTTAGTTAATTGTACAGAGGAATCAACAGTTATAAATTGTAAATTGTAATCATAAACAATCAAACATAAAACCCAGATCTGATCGCCAGTGAGGTTAACAGTTACATTTCATGTAAATACACAGGCATTACAATTATCTGCATAACACATATCACTATAAACACATTATCACTCTGTAAATAAGTCACTTTCATAATGCAAATATTACATTTGTACCTAAATCTTTACCAAGCACAAAAACACAAAAAACCTTAGTATAACTTAACTATGTTGAATGAAATCAGGTAAAATATCAATTAGTGAGGTGAACTGAGTTGGAAGATTCTGAATAAACACAAGACCCGACTTTAAGATCTACAAAAGTAAAATTAACAACATGTGAGTTATTTTCAAAAAACATTATATTTCATATTACCAGGGAAAGCCTTTCTATCTACTCGTCAGTCAACAGTCGTTTTGGATAAACAGGTCATAGGAAACACCCTTAATCAACCCACTTAAATATAGATGAAAACCCCTGATTTGAAACAATAAGCACGAGCTCAGCTACGTTGGAAGGAAATTACAAGCAACCGCCGAATGATGGTTTTCGTTTAACAACGTATGATATTTGGTCATTAGAAGCAATCACAGTTGCTAACTAAAAGTACCCTTAGTTGTTACCTAATGGTATTTGTAATTGCTACTTAAAGTACTCATAGCTGCTATATAAAAGTACTCATAGTTGCTACATAAAAGTACTCATAGCTGCTATGTAAAGGTACTCATAGTTGCTACATAAAAGTACTTGTAGTTGCTATGTAAAAGTACTAATAGAGGATACATAAAAGTACTTGTAGTTGCTATGTAAAAGTACTAATAGATGATACATAAAAGTACTTGTAGTTGCTATGTAAAAGTACTAATAGATGATACATAAAAGTACTTGTAGTTGCTATGGAAAAGTTATTGTAGTTTCTTTGTAAAAGTATTGTAGTTGCTACATAAAGGTACTTATGGTTGCTACCTAAAAGTACTTGTAGTTGCTAGCTAAAGGTAGCTATAGTTGCTACCTAAAGTTACTTCAACTTACTTGTAGTTGCTACCTAATAACATTTGCTGTAGTTTCTACTTGTAATATTTACCTGACAATGATTATTCACGTGACATATGAAATACACATGCAAAACAAGCAAGAGACTACGAACCATACATGCAGAACATGAGAAACCACAAAGCCAACATGCAGAACATGAACGACAATGAACCATACATGCAGAACATGAGAAACCACAAAGCCAACATGCAGAACATGAACGACAATGAACCATACATGCAGAACATGAGAAACCACAAAGCCAACATGCAGAACATGAACGACAATGAACCAAACATGCAGGTTCAAATCAATGATTTCCGAACCCCACATTGGCCAGTATAGACTGACAGGAAAACTGCCGAACCATGGATGCCAGTATCGCCACCTAGTGAATCCCTCTGTCAAACAGTCTGTACCCCGTGTCTGCACTGTTTCTCCATAACACCGCTCACTTTGTTCATGGCACAAATATAGAGAAGGATCCACCAGGGGACAACAGTGTTCACTGGCAATAATTTATGTATGATAGTTGCAATACAGATTTTATGAGAGGGCAGATCATGTCAAATGTTGGACAGCATTTTGATTTTGATAAAAGGTACAGCAATGAAATAGCAAAATTACGGTACCGCTATGCTAATTTTGTGTGTGATGCATAATAGGCCAGACAATTAATTTGCTTTCAAGAACTTTGCAAGTGGTTAGTCATGTATTACTTAATTTTAAAGTGACACAAAAAGACGAAAACAAATGAAATTTGACCAGTATAATTTCAGTACTAATTTAAGAAAAAAAATCTATTTGCAATTCGATGCCGTGACACCAATGCGACAGTGTGGGGAGATTCGTGAAACCATGACATGCGAAGATGACCTAAGAACCGCTCCCAGCATGCACCAGCAGCAAGACACGCCTACCCCGTCAAGCATTCCAACACCAGGAGCCGGGAAGGGAAGCAGACATCCTCCGACGGAGAGACAGCAGCTCTAAGTGAGAATCGGTGAAACACGCAGCGCCCTCTGGTGACGTGTTTTCATCTTTCGTTGTTTCTGACTCCTGGGATGATGCTTTGTACTCGGAGGAAGTGTTTTCGGCCAAACTAAATGCCTAATGGTGAACTGCAGCTACGAAGGTTCAGTGGGAGAACATTTCTTGTGACACACGCACACGAGGTGACGATCATTCTCGACAGACAGGTGCCCAAGGAGTCAACGGCACACAACGTTGACTCGATGTTGTGAAGAAAAACATTTCTGGTGACACCCATGCACAGAAATTGGCAAGACATATCCTGCGGTCTAATCAACCCTAAAAGAGGTAAAGTTCAACAAACAATGGCATCCCTGTACTTCAAACAAACCTCTGAACGTACGAAGAGAGGCTTATCACAGAAGACCACTACCAAACGATGCCTTGCATTTTACACATGCTCTTATCACACACACACAGTTCACGTAATTGTCGCACGGATCGTATTATGACACCCTCGGGGTTGTATCTAAACAAAGCCGATGGTGCAAATTAAACAAACAAAATACTATACTAACCTATTTAGTTTACCATGCGACACCCCGCCATGGTTAGGGTCTAACTTCACCGGAGGTCGGGGCGGATATTGCTGATGTTGATGATACGGACTATTTTGCGTAGCGGATTGATACGTCTGATACATGCCGTGCTGAGCAGTACCGTATTTCTGAGCGTTCTGGTGATACGGACTAGGTATATAAGATGAGGATGAATAAGATCCGTCATGAGATGAAAGTGAAGATGATGAATATGGCGAGTGAGGTCGCGACCTTGACGACTGCTGCGATGTTGGCGAAGTTGGCGCCGTGTATGGCGGTGGGTTCTGGTAGCCGCCGCCAGCTGGCACCATGCGTTGCGTGAACGGCGATGGCTGCCGTTGTGGTGTGTGCACCGGCGAATCAGATGCTATACTCGAACTTCGCCTGACTCGAGACCCGCTGTTTCATGAGCGTTCACTGTACTTATAAACATCAGCCATTTCAAATGGCTTTGAGACTTCGACATAACTTGTGCACTGTTTGACCATTGGTCGATGCGATGAATCCATCATAGGTGAAACTGCATTCTCAGGTCCGCCACCAACAACGAACTGCGCAGAACATGGCGCCCCCTGATGTGAACCATCAGACATCCAGTTTGTCGCTGACCGTGATACAAGCCCATCAATGATTGGAACACCACTTTGTGTGACGTGACCTATGCCACCGTATTCCTCCTGCTGTAGATGGGGGTATGCTCGAGCCATATATTCACTCACATGTGCATCGCCGCCACTAGAGGGCATATCGACATACTGGAACGGCGAGTCTTTGTAATCTGTGTGTGACTCGCGTTTGCTACCGAATTTCGACGGCGTCAAATTAGACAGACGCAAAGAGGAGTTCCGCTCTAGACTCCCGCCGTAGCATGGCTGTGAACTGTAGTCATCATAGCAACTACCTTCGCACATCCGCAGCTCATGGGCGCTGTCGAAGCACCCGTGCTTCGGTGGAACGCGACCACCGCTCCCCATGCACTCACTCTCATCATAATCGTCGTACCTCTCCGACTTGAGCTCGTCCGTGCCAATACGTCGTCACGCTGTGCGTGTTGATGTTAATACAGGTTATGAATGACCTCCTGGTCGCTGCGACCGTGTCGATTCTGTCCCGCACTGCCGTTTAAGTTATCGTATTCCGATTGGGTGCTCGACTGCGGCGTGAATGTCAGTGCGACTGATTGCGTACGGCATCTTCGTTGTGTAGACAGCACTTTCGGCTGATATCCAGCCGTTGCTTTGAAGTAAGCGTCTGCAACAACAGAAAGCAGACAAAACGCAAATGAAGCAAACTCAATTGTCTAGCATGCTGACACGCTACGTACACAGCCATTCACAAGCACAAGCGACAATGCTAGGGGTTAGACCACAGTTAATTTCGTTGTTGGCAGCCATGTTGGTAAAAAAATTTTTTTTAACTTCACACCATCCACTACCATCTTGTTCCCAATGTGGTGAGTAAATCTGGTCAAACTTAAAATGTCTAGCCCAGGTTTTCCAGGTTCTGGAAGAAAAACTCAGAAATCCAGTACTTTCCAGAACGCGAAGGGACTCTGACACTATATTTTGAAACGCAGTGTGAAGCTAATTGTGGTCTGACCTCGGGAAGGTATGACACACATGTTGCATTAGTATCATCCTTGTGTCACCAGTGGAGTTGGTCTACATCACCCTCCCCCCACCCCCAGTTGATACTCCACATAATATTAGTATTTCATATCATTCGTCAGCGTGGCCCCTTATGCCTCTGAGAATAATATAATCTAACATTTTGTCAAATAAACACCACTTCACAAGTTGCCATCTAATGTGTACTCTTTTAGAGTATCTGAGTTAAAACATATTTACATTAATAAATGACAGATACTTAAAAATATTGCAATAAAAAAAATTCAAAGTGAGTTAGTTTGACAAATGGACGTAGCTGAGAGAAATATTTGCAACACATCCCTTTGGTTGATACAGCAACTGCAACAAAGTTCAATTCCATGTTTGTTCGGGGGGGATCCCTCGGGGGTGAGAACAATATCACTGGTTCACAAGGATGATTAGGACAGATCACTTTAGAGGTAAACACAAATAACTTGTTATTAACAACATTCAGATTAGACATGCCGTTTTGTGTTGGATGAAATCAGTATTTTTGACCAGAAATTTGCATAAATCTGTAAAAAAAATTTTTTTAACTGGTTAATCAGCCTATAACGTTCCAATTCCAATCAAGTGTCGCCATCGACCTTCATCTAATGTAATCTGCACGGTTTCGTCAGAAATCTGACTAGCTTTCTGCTTACTTTCGATACAAACATCAAAACTTCAAAAATATTTGTATTTCAACTGCTATAAGTGTGTTACTTGATTTCAAACTTTTGTGACAAACACAAGAACATTTTTCGGCGAATTGGAACAAGTCTACATAAACACAGAACATGATTATATTCCTAACAAAATCACTCGAGTCCGGATTACTGATATTCAATATAAATATTGGTAATCCATACAAAACGGCATGCCTCAACAAGTCCAGAAAAGAAACGGAATTGACTTTTGATATGACATATCAGAACAGAACGTGACAGAAACACAACAGACAACCAAGACATCAGTACCGATGCTGCCACCTAGTGGGGCCGTTACTCACCGCGTCTGACCGGGACTTGGCGTGGAGCCACGTGACATTACAGCCGACTTCGAGTGATGCATGCATGGTGACCCGGGGTGGGGCATTGACCCCTGGGGGGGTGTCAAGTGGTTATAGTGCGGCGACCCAACTTGTTGCATCTCGACGACCTCGACCTGACAAGAACAAAGCAATCATATTTATTTCTTGCCACAATGAAACCTGTTACAGCAGGTATATCGATGTAACAAACAACTTATCTATAATGAAATAATGAAAAAAGCTACAAGAGGTTTCAGGCTTTTGTGATGTTTTCTCACTCAACATATTCAGGGTGTGGTGTGGCTTTGGGCATACCAAATTTAAGACATTTTTAAGACGAATACTTCGATTCAATGTAAATTCAATATATAAAAACAATGAAATTGTTTTCAAACGTTAGTAGATTTGTCCACTCCGCTTACGTCAAATTATAGCATAGAGCCTAATTTAATTAAATCAAATTTAAGTTCTTTTAAGACTTCTGTCCCATTATGAAGAACTTTTCAAGATTCAAATCAAGACTAAGACTCTGCATGTTGTTTATTAATGAACCATTATCAGTCTAAACAAGTTTCGCTGAGCTAAAAAGCAACACCAAATCTGTTACAAGAGATAATGTGTAGTTAAATTAAAATGTCTGCATGCATAAATACACATTTGGACATGCATGCATGAATACAAAATCAGTGCAAAGCAACAGGAATATGACATTCTGTGCCAGAGCTTGGTAATTGTATCAACATTGTATTAAAAATTGCATCTCTCCATAATGTCATCAATTTGTATTTAATTAGTGTTTACACTAGTCTTAGTTTAGTTCAGAAAACAGGATAATTCTCAGTACAAACAGGGGCCTGATTAGCCAGCATAATCATTCACAATGAAAACTGTGAAACCAAAATAAGCAATAAATAAAAACGAAAACAATCAGTAAACCACAACTGTGCAGAAACACGTGTACACGAGCATCAAAGTGATTCGTGGAAAGCGTGCAGCGAACAAAACTCCCCGCCACAAAGCAGCAACATTTACTTTAGGCGAAGCGATGATCTTAACCTGAGCCTCATCCTGGTCAGTTAGAATTATTATATAGAATCTTCAATACGCCACATATCCTTGAGCAGAAAAACACACGTTTCATAGCACATGAACTCACACCCAGCACATCTATCAGACTCAATACAGTTATGTCTTTAGTAGAACAAAACCACATTGACACTACTATCTTGTCGAGTAGCCATAGTATTGCACATTTCTTCAGGACTGACCACGCCAAGCCAGAGAAGGAATTTTCACAAAAGGAACAACATTTTACTGTCTGTTGAAACTTTTCCGATGGTGTCGATAGTCGACATATGTTAGTTTTCTCTTAATTTAAAAGTAAACAGTTGTCATTACAGATGACAACGACTACTGTGCAGTCATAAAACAACTTTTGGCAATTTCACAATAATAACTCGCCGCCAATATATGTTGCCAAATTCTGTAAATAAATGCAAGTGCACTTTGCATAAGTGTTCATATAAATTAACTAAAACAATTCTGGTTTATCCGCACCATTTGTATTTAATCCAATACACATCAGAAATCCAAATCTGCTTTCATCATATATCTTGGTGTGATGTTGCAACTGCTAATTAATGTTTACTGTTGCGTGCTACGTTTTGTTTCTTGAACTCGCAAACCTGAATATAACATTGCTAGGTCCTTTTCTTCGTTCACAAGTTCTCTACAGATCCTTGATGCTATGCTTCATCCGCAACTTGTAATATTAAGTTTGCAAACTAAAATATGTGAACAGATTATAACTAGTTGTCATGACAATCAGCTATCCAGTTGCTATGACAATCAATTATTGCACCAGCAGTCGTTTCCCACTAAGTTCCACAAGTCGTTACCATGGCAGCCTGTAAATAAAACAAAATTACCATAAATGTCAGGTGTCATTCTAAATTTGCAACATCAAATGTAGTTTGGCCACCAGCATTTTTGTTGAAAAACATTCACAATACATGAGCGTTTGTTGTTTTCTTGTACATAAAAAAATGTGGCTAAAGCAATTTGTATTTGACCCCAAAAAAATGGAGGCTTTAGCCGAAATGGTTAAACAATTTACAATATCTGAGCTCACCCAGACATTGTTTTGAAAAAAAAATGCTAAAACAACATGAACAGTTCATAAAATGTTCAAATGTTTCATCCCATTAATTCTTAGCTTAAATAAAATCAATTTGGTCTTCATCACTGCCAATTGCTGATATCGTTAAAGGTCCCTCCCCAATTTTATTCTTTGCTCATTGATTTCCATGCTCAGTTTCGCAATAAATTTAACCCATCTAGTATCTAGTTCTTAACTGGACGATTTATTGGTCTGTTATATACATTTTCCGTCGGAAAATATGTTACAGCAATAAAGATTAAGTGAAAGCGTTGTTAACTTAGATAACAAATTATGAGAATTTTTATATTTTAATTATACATAACCCCCAACTAGCTCTGTATCAGTTAACCAATGACAATCATTGTACATCCCTTTAGGGGCCGTTCACAAAACCTCCAACTAGCTTTGTATCAGTCAACCAATGACAATCATTGTACATCCCTTTAGGGGCCATTCACCAAAACCCCCAACTAGCTCCATATCAGTCAACCAATGACAATTATTGTACATCCCTTTAGGGGCCATTCACAAAACCCCCAACTAGCTCTGTATCAGTTAACCATTGTACATCCCTTTAGGGGCTGTTCACAAAACCTCCAACTAGCTCTGTATCAGTCAACCAATGACAATCATTGTACATCCCTTTAGGGACCATTCACAAAACCCCCAACTAACTCTGTATCAGTCAACCAATGATAATCATTGTACATCCCTTTAGGGACCTTTCACAACTGTCAAAATTTATTTATTCGTACAAAACGTACTAAAGGGGCCAAGGGCCGCATACTAATTTGTTAAATGTCGGTGTACTATGGAACTACTATAGTTTTAAATCACATAACCGTCCATCGCCAGGCACTGTAACACAGTTTGACATCTTGGAAATTCTCACTTCATAGAAATCAATTATCAATATGATACCATGGAATTATTAGAAAAACATGCACTGTGTCGTAACATTGTTACAATCGATATTTTTTTAATCTGGAAAATCATGAACATTTCAAAGTACGTATTAGCGGAGAGGGGTCTGAGAATCAGTACGCTTTGTACCAACAGGTGAATATTGACAACTGCAAACGGCCCCTTAAGTCATGGAACATTGTAAACTGAACTCACTTTGCAATGAGCAGGAATTGCTCCAATTCCAACTCTGTCATACGAGGGTAGACGCGGTGGGGGACTTTGCCCCCCGCCCCCTGTACCACGCCCCGTCGTCTCCATTCAGCACCGGGGAGTACCCATCAGAGTCAGAGTACTCATTAGGATATCTGCAGCATAAAATGAACCCTCCTTGAAACACCAACATAGACATCACATATACACAAACACATGTGGCTGCTTTATCAAGTTTACTCTTTGTTACTACTGTTAGTTACTTTTGATAGGACATGCCTGTTTGGATCAGTAAACATTTTCTATGAAGAACTGTCAGTGATACATACATATCAGTAATCATTGTATGCTTCAGACAAATTCAAAATTGCCAGCATTGGAAAAGAAACAGGGCTATATATTTCAATCAATCACTTTACAAATTTTAAAGCCATGATTAATATAACTTCCATTCTATTAGATTCAGACTGATTTTACGTTGTCTTTAGTGGCAAACATTTCAAAATAGAACAAAACAATAATATATATATATATATATATATATATATATATATATATATATATATATACAAAAGAACAACATGTTATAAAGTATTCCATTAAGCTTACACGTGCATCAATCTCATAGTTCTAGTGATATTAGTAACATTGTTATAGAGCCAGCTTCAGAGATAAGTTTGTTAAGACTTAAGATAGAGGCGATCCTTTCATGATATACAATGTCTTTGTAAAAGATATTTTATTTACGATAGTAATAAAAGCACACTTTCTTGTAGACAAGCATTGGATCACTGAATAATGTCACCTCGCAAAAGACAAGTGTGATAATTACCGGCTACATTTCTCTACTCTGAAATGTACTCCAAAATCAGTAGAAAATAATACATAGGTAAGTAGAAGGCATCTTCTGGAGACTTGTACGACTTTTAGAAGACATTGTGTACCACTGAAAGGATCCCTAACTTGATTGTCCAGTTACACCACAAAGTATATACATAGTCTGACCATTACTGTTTTGTATCTATATTTTTATATCTACATTTGTATTCTGTCATGCACATACAAACAATTTCAACACTAAATAACACAATGCATGCATTCAGACGTCGACAAACCTGGGTTTCATTAAAACTGTATTAGAGCGATGTAACAGATTACATTTATTATATGTTTTAATTACACTGATTCAATTCAGCCTTCAGTCCTACCCACCATTCACTAAACATAGAAATTGAAGCTGTAATGTTGTTGTTCTACCATCAACTTTATCACACACAGATGTTAGTTAATTGTACAGAACAATCAACAGTTATAAATTGTAAATTTCTTACTTGTAAATTGTAATCATAAACAATCAAACATAAAACTCAGATCTCATCGCCAGTGAAGCTAACAGTTACATTTCATGTAAATACACAGGCATTACAATTATCTGCACAACACATATCACTATAAACACATTATCACTCTGTAAATAAGTCACTTTCATAATGCAAATATTACATTTGTAACTAAATATTTACCAAGCACAAAAACACAAAAAACTTTAGTATAACCTAACTATGTTGAATGAAATCAGGTAAAATATCAATTAGTGAGGTGAACTAATGAGTTGGAAGAGTCTGAATAAACACACGACCCGACTTTAAGATCTACAAAAGTAAAATTAACAACATGTGCATTATTTTAAAAAAACATTATATTTCATATTACCAGGGAAAGGCTTTCTATCTATTCGTCAGTCAACAGTCGTTTTGGATAAACAGGTCATAGGAAACACCCTTAATCAACCCACTTAAATACAGATGAAAACCCCTGATTTGTTTTGAAACAATAAACACGAGCTCAGCTACGTTGGAAGGAAATTACAAGCAACCGCCGAATGATGGTTTTCTTTTAACAACGTATGATATTTGGTCATTAGAAGCAATCACAGTTGCTAACTAAAAGTACCCTTAGTTGTTACCTAATGGTATTTGTAATTGCTACTTAAAGTACTCATAGCTGCTATCTAAAAGTTCTCATAGCTGCTATGTAAAAGTACTCATAGTGGCTATGTAAAAGTACTCATAGTGGCTAAATAAAAGTACTTGTAGTTGCTACATAAAAGTACTTGTAGTTGCTATGTAAAAGTACTAATAGATTATACATAAAAGTGCTTGTAGTTGCTACGGAAAAGTTATTGAAGTTGCTGTGTAAAAGTATTGTAGTTGCGACATAAAGGTACTCATGGTTGCTACCTAAAAGTACTTGTAGTTGCTAGCTAAAGGTAGCTATAGTTGCTACCTAAAGTTACTTCAACTTACTTGTAGTAGTTTCTACTTGTAATATTTACCCGACAATGATTATTCACGTGACATATGAAATACACATGCAAAACATGCAAGAGACTACAATGCTTGTAAGAGACTACGAACCATACATGCAGAACATGAGAAACCAGAAAGCCAACATGCAGAACATGAACGACAATGAACCATACATGCAGAACATGAAAAACCACAAAGCCAACATGCAGAAAATGAACCAACCATGCAGGTTCAAAACAATGATTTCCGAACCCCATATTGGCTAGTATAGACTAACAGGAAAACTGCCGAACCATGGATGCCAGTATCGCCACCTAGTGAATCCCTCTGTCAAACAGTCTGTACCCTGTGTCTGCACTGTTTCTCCATAACACCGCTCACGTTGTTCATGGCACAACTATAGAGAAGGATCCACCAGGGGGCAACATTGTTCATTGGCAATAATTTATGTATGACAGTTGCAATACAGATTTATGAGAGGGCAGATCATGTCAAATGTTGGACAGCATTTTGGTTTTAAAAAAGGTACAGCAATGAAATAGCAAAATTACGGTACCGCTATGCTAATTTTGTGTGTGATACATAATAGGCCAGACAATTAATTTGCTTTCAAGAACTTTGCAAGTGGTTAGTCATGTATTACTGAATTTTAAAGTGACACAAAAAGACGAAAACAAATGAAATTTGACCAGTATAATTTCAGTACTAATTTAAGAAAAAAAAAATCTATTTGCAATTCGATGCCGTGACACCAATGCGACAGTGTGGGGAGATTCGAGAAACCATGACATGCGAAGATGACCTAAGAACCGCTCCCAGCATGCACCAGCAGCAAGACACGCCTACCCCGTCAAGCATTCCAACACCAGGAGCCGGGAAGGGAAGCAGACATCCTCCGACGGAGACAGCTGCTCTAAGTGAGAATCGGTGAAACACGCAGCGCCCTCTGGTGACGTGTCTTCATCTTTTGTTGTTTCTGACTCCTGGGATGATGCTTTGCACTCGGAGGAAGTGTTTTCGGCCAAACTAAATGCCTAATGGTGAACTGCAGCTACGAAGGTTCAGTGGGAGAACATTTCTTGTGACACACACACGCACACGAGGTGACGATCATTCTCGACAGACAGGTAGGTGCCCAAGGAGTCAACGGCACACAACGTTGACTCAATGTTGTGAAGAAAAACATTTCTGGTGACACCCATGCACAGAAATTGGCAAGACATATCCTGCGGTCTAATCAACCCTAAAAGAGGTAAAGTTCAACAAACAATGGCATCACTGTACTTCAAACAAACCTCTGAACATACGAAGAGAGTCTTATCACAGAAGACCACTACCAAACGATGCCTTGCATTTTACACATGCTCTTATCACACACATAGTTGACGTAATCGTCGCACGGATCGTATTATGACACCCTCGGGGTTGTATCTAAACAAAGCCGATGGTGCAAATTAAACAAACAAAATACTATACTAACCTATTTAGTTTACCATGCGACACCCCGCCATGGTTAGGGTCTAACTTCACCGGAGGTCGGGGCGGATATTGCTGATGTTGATGATACGGACTATTTTGCGTAGCGGATTGATACGTCTGATACATGCCGTGCTGAGCAGTACCGTATTTCTGAGCGTTCTGGTGATACGGACTAGGTTTATAAGACGAGGACGAATAAGATCCGTCATGAGATGACAGTGAAGATGATGAATATGGCGAGTGAGGTCGCGACCTTGACGACTGCTGCGATGTTGGCGAAGTTGGCGCTGTGTATGGCGGTGGGTTCTGGTAGCCACCGCCAGCTGGCACCATGCGTTGCGTGAACGGCGATGGCTGCCGTTGAGGCGTGTGCACCGGCGAATCAGATGCTATACTCGAACTCGCCTGACTCGAGACCCGCTGTTTCCGCAGACGTTCACTGTACTTATAAACATCAGCCATTTCAAATGGCTTTGAGACTTCGACATAACTTGTGCACTGTTTGACCATTGGTCGATGCGATGAATCCATCATAGGTGAAACTGCATTCTCAGGTCCGCCACCAACAACGAACTGCGCAGAACATGGCGCCCCCTGATGTGAACCATCAGACATCCAGTTTGTCGCTGACCGTGATACAAGCCCATCAATGATTGGAACACCACTTTGTGTGACGTGACCTACGCAACCGTATTCCTCCGGTTGTAGATGGGGGTATGCTCGTGCCATATATTCACTCACATGTACATCGCCGCCACTTGAGGGCATATCGACATACTGGAACGGCGAGTCTTTGTAATCTGTGTGTGACTCGCGTTTGCTACCGAATTTCGATGGCGTCAAATTAGACAGACGCAAAGAGGAATTCCGCTCAAGACTCCCGCCGTAGCATGGCTGTGAACTGTAGTCATCATAGCAACTACCTTCGCACATCCGCAGCTCATGGGCGCTGTCGAAGCACCCGTGCTTTGGTGGAACGCGACCACCGCTCCCCATGCACTCACTCTCGTCATAATCGTCGTACCTCTCTGACTTGAGCTCGTCCGTACTTGAATACGTCGTCACGCTGTGCGTGTTGATGTTGTACAGGTTATGGATGACCTCCTGGTCGCTGCGACCATGTCGATTCTGTCCCGCACTGCCGTTTAAGTTATCGTATTCCGACTGGCTGCTCGACTGCGACGTGAATGTCGGGAACGACTGATTGCGATACGGCATCTTCGTTGTGTAGACAGCACTCGGCTGATATCCAGCCGTTGCTTTGAAGTAGCGTCTGCAACAACAGAAAGCAGACAAAACGCAAATGAAGCAAACTCAATTGTCTAGCATGCTGACACGCTACGTACACAGCCATTCACAAGCACAAGCGACAATGCTAGGGGTAAGACCACAGTTAATTTCTTTGCTGGCAGCCATGTTGGTAAAAAAATTTTTTTAACTTCACACCATCCACTACCATCTTGTTCCCAATGTGCTGAGTAAATCTGGTCAAACTTAAAATGTCTAGCCCAGGTTTTCCAGGTCCTGGAAGAAAAACTCAGAAATCCAGTACTTTCCAGAACGCGAAGGGACTCTGACACTATATTTTGAAACGCAGTGTGAAGCTAATTGTGGTCTGACCTCGGGAAGGTATGACACACATGTTGCATTAGTATCATCCTTGTGTCACCAGTGGAGTTGGTCTACATCACCCTCCCCCCACCCCCAGTTGATACTCCACATAATATTAGTATTTCATATCATTCGTCAGCGTGGCCCCTTATGCCTCTGAGAATAATATAATCTAACATTTTGTCAAATAACCAACACTTCACAAGTTGCCATCTAATGTGTACTCTTTTAAAGTATCTGAGTTAAAACATATTTACTTTAATAAATGACAGATACTTAAAAAAATTGCAATAAAAAAAATTCAAAGTGAGTTAGTTTGACAAATGGATGTAGCTGAGAGAAATATTTGCAACACATCCCTTTGGTTGATACAGCAACTGCAACAAAGTTTAATTCCATGTTTGTTCGGGGGGATCCCTCGGGGGTGAGAACAATATCACTGGTTCACAAGGATGATTAGGATAAATGTTTGTGCCCACTCCTTCTTGTGACAGATCACTTTAGAGGTAAACACAAATAACTTGTTATTAACAACATTCAGATTAGACATGCCGTTTTGTGTTGGATGAAATCAGTATTTTTGACCAGAAATCTGCATAAATGTGTAAAAAATTGTTAACTGGTTAATCAGCCTACAACGTTCCAATTCCAATCAAGTGTCGCCATCGACCTTCATCTAATGTAATCTGCACGGTTTCGTCAGAAATCTTACTAGCTTTCTGCTTACTTTCGATACAAACATCAAAACTTCAAAAATATTCGTACTTCAACTGCTATAAGTGTGTTACTTGATTTCAAACTTTTGTGACAAAAACCAGAAAATTTTTCGGCAAATTGGAACAAGTCTACATAAACACAGAACATGATTATATTCCTAACAAAATCACTCGAGTCCGGATTACTGATATTCAATATAAATATTGGTAATCTGTACAAAACGGCATGCCTCAACAAGTCCAGAAAAGAAACGGAATTGACTTTTGATATGACATATCAGAACAGAACGCGACAGAAACACAACAGGCAACCAAGACATCAGTACGATGCTGCCACCTAGTGGGGCCGTTACTCACCGTGTCTGACCGGGACTTGGCGTGGAGCCACGTGACATTACAGCCGACTTCGAGTGATGCATGCATGGTGACCCGGGGTGGGGCATTGATCCCTGGGGGGGTGTCAAGTGGTTATAGTGCGGCGACCCAACTTGTTGCATCTCAACGACCTCGACCTGACAAGAACAAAGCAATCGTATTTATTTCTTGCCACAATGAAACCTGCTACAGCAGGTAAATCGAAGTAACAGACAACTTATCTATAATGAAATAATGAAAAAAGCTACAAGAGGTTTCAGGCTTTTGTGATGTTTTCTCACTCAACATATTCAGGGTGTGGTGTGGCTTTGGGCATATCAAATTTAAGACATTTTTAAGACGAATACTTTGATTCAATGTAAATTCAATATATAATAACAATGAAATTGTTTTCAAACGTTAGTAGATTTGTCCACTCCGCTTACGTCAAATTATAGCATAGAGCCTAATTTAATGAAATCATATTTAAGTTCTTTTAAGACTTCCGTCCCATTATGAAGAACTTTTAAAGATCGAAATCAAGAGTTTCTAAGACTCTGCATGTTGTTTATTAATAAACCATTATCAGTCTAAACAAGTTGTTTATTAATGAACCATTATCAGTCTAAACAAGTTGTTTATTAATGAACCATTATCAGTCTAAACAAGTTGTTTATTAATGAACCATTATCAGTCTAAACAAGTTGTTTATTAATGAACCATTATCAGTCTAAACAAGTTGTTTATTAATGAACCATTATCAGTCTAAACAAGTTGTTTATTAATGAACCATTATCAGTCTAAACAAGTTGTTTATTAATGAACCATTATCAGTCTAAACAAGTTTCGCTGAGCTAAAAAGCAACACCAAATCTGTTACAAGAGATAATGTGTAGTTAAATTAAAATGATGTCTGCATGCATAAATACACACTTGGACATGCATGCATGAATACAAAATCAGTGCAAAGCAACAGGAATATGACATTCTGTGCCAGAGCTTGGTAATTGTATCAACATTGTATAAAAAATTGCATCTCTCCATAATGTCATCAATTTGTATTTAATTAGTGTTTACACTAGCCTTAGTCTAGTTCAGAAAACAGGATAATTCTCAGTACAAACAGGGGCCTGATTAGCCAGCATAACCATTCACAATGAAAACCGTGAAACCAAAATAAGCAATAAATAAAAACGAAAACAATCACTAAACCACAACTGTGCAGAAACACGTGTACACGAGCATCAAAGTGATTCGTGGAAAGCGTGCAGCGAACAAAACTCCCCGCCACAAAGCAGCAACATTTACTTTAGGCGAAGCGATGATCTTAACCTGAGCCTCATCCTGGTTGCCATAGTGACAGTGTTCCTGCAGGTGATGTTGCATCGCAGGTGAGTTGACAGGCGAGAGACAGAGCGGATCTGGAAAGAGGCAAAACCAAATGTAGTCTCAGAAATACTGAAAGTTGTTTCACTGGAAGTAAGCGTAACGGTAATTTGTCAGTTCACTGTATACTGCATAAACAAAGACATTCTTTGAAGTATGTTAAGCGCTGCAAAATAACAGGCTGAGAATAACTGTATTAGTCTAATATAATGACAGATGACAGCATTCAAGTGTATTTATAATTTTAACTGTGGTCCATTTCGACTGGCATGCAAGCAACTTGCACAATGATCAATCAAGTTTATATATATTACTGGTCTAATTTAATTTACAACGAAGTGCTAGTTATCAGATACATTCGCTCTTATGAAACACATCATCTGTACGTAATGTATAAATAACAAATAATAGCAATACTGAAATGTGTCGTACACTGTGAACCTCAGAAGAAGGTTGCACACAATGTTGAGCATGCGTGTTGTATTGTATATGTCAATTTAATCCAACAGCAACAAAATGCAGCAGGATATGACAGGGAGAGGGAGAGTAGCAGGGAGACAAATAAAGCCATAACAGGCGGGGAAAATTTGCTGGTAAAATTCTGGAAAACCTATCAGACTGACACAAGATTTGATCAGATTGACACTAGATCTGTTCAGACAGACTCAAAATCTTGTCTCGCAGAAAAAAGATTTTGTCAGACAAACACTAGATCTGGTCAGTCAGACACAAGATCTGGTCAAGCAGACACAAGATATCTGGTCAGGCTGACAAGATATCTGGTCAGGCTGGCACGAAATCTGGTCAGGCTGAAACACGATCTGGTCAGGCTGACACAAGATCTGGTCAGGCTGACACGAGATCTGGTCAGGCAGACACGATATATGATCAGGCAGACACGAGATCTGGTCAGGCTGACACGAGATCTAGTCAGGCAGACACGAGATCTGGTCAGGCAAACACGAGATCTGGTCAGGCTGACACGAGATCTATATCTAATACACCAGTCACTGCAAAATATGTTAACAGATGGGAGTAATTAGAATGGAAGACTTATTAACGGACAGTCATCATGTGCCAGAAATATCTACTACTGCTACTACTACTACTAATTAATGTAAGTTCAGCGATAAACAATAAACATAATTAAAACATATTAACTATAACGCCCTTTTTACACAGTACTATATATTTTAATGACTAACTAACTAAATGCACACCAAAGTATAGAATTGGTATGGTTAATAGATCTAGTATCGTTTCGTTTCAAGAAACCAGTTCACAGTGACAGGCTTTGGTTAAACTGACGGCGGTTAGCAAGAAATAGATTGATGAACTCCACATTGGAATATAAATCTTTTTTTCAAATTTGGTGATATACTTATTACAAAATATATTATTAAATGAAACTGTGTGATGTTTTTCACTTATTTATATATTTCAATGGGCGAGTTCATTTTCCAAACAAAACATTGTTACATCTAAGCGCTCTATTTCTACTGGGAGCCAGAACTGATAGCGCAAGCATGCAAAGCTGGTTACTGCGGTTACGCAAGAGCAGGTGCTGCCACCTAGCCCTATTGGGCATGCACATCCAGATACCTACCAGCCTCTTCCAAATAATCTCGACTATCATCGCTCAAATCTACAAGCACCACGTGAAAGACCTCATTTGCGTTCACCATCACCTGTACCAAGCCACACACACGCACGCATGCACGCTCGCACACACACACACTCGTGAACTATACGCAATGCACATTGCACACACAAAACACAGTGCAATTTTTCTTTTTTTCTGACCCTGAAGACCACTTTCTCCTCACCATATTGCTAATGATTCTTGCCAGGGCATATTTTTTATTATATATCTGTAGGCATTATGAAGATTATGTGACCAAAGCGAGGCAGTGTTGTGGAAAGCGTCTTTGTACTACCCCTCTCCGTGAATCCGAATATGAAATCAATCGTGCTAAAGTGCTGACGAAAAGCGACTACAAATACAAATTTGTTCGTCCAAAGCCATGAGTTTAACAGACTCCTTCACTCCCGCTCTGGAATCGGGTTTGCAACACTCTAAAGAAACTGAAGTTTTTTCCATAGAATTTGTGTTGGACCACCAAAGTTGTGTTGGACCACCAAAGTTGTGTTGGACCACCAAAGCTGTGTTGGACCACCAAAGTTGTGTTGGACCACCAAAGTTGTGTTGGACCACCAAAGTTCATTCACTAAACTGAACTTTTGTTTACTCCAGATCAGATATGAGCACAGCTACTGAAAACTACTTATTAAACTGCTTAACATTTAAGAGTTTTCAATGGGCACAATGTGAAAAACAAAGCAACTGGAATAGAAAGGATCAGTACAAAATATGATGATGTAAGATCTTCGTTTCTTTACCAACTCACCTTCGACTGAGCCGCGGATTGTCACTGGTGTCTTGCCTGCGAATCTACGATAGTCATTTAACGTCTTCTCCAGATCCTTCAACTAGGAAGTGGAAAGCCAAAACAACTTTCTTAAATGACAGACGTAAACAAGAAAATGTGGAATCTAATAAAATGTTCAGTTTTACTTACCAGTAATGGGTTTCCATCATCAGCTAAAAACCTACATATTAAACCTTGAAAAACAAAATATTTAATCAACAACCCTACATTTTTATCCTAAAAATCTAAATTCTAACGTTAAAACAATTTTTTTTTACCTAAAAACCTACATTTTTAACTAGGCTTTTCCCCACACACTGTCCCCCAAACATTCCTTTGACAAATGAACAGATTACAAATTGTTTAAACATGATTACAACTGTAATTGAATATTAATCGGAATCAAGCCAAACACTAGCAATGTAAGAAGCATCATGTAAACCGGGACTATTTGTGTACCTTCTGGACGGCGCGATGATACGATTGTTTTCGTTTCTTGCGCACACTCTTGGCAACGGTCTTGTCCTGTGCCAATTGATGCGCTGCCTTCACAATCTTGTCCTGCACGTCAAACTCCAGCTCCAACTTCGATAGATTCGCCTCGTTCTGCAGAGGGAGCAACAATTATTTAGAAAAAGATAGGTGCATAATGTTTGCATAAATTTAATTAAAATATTTATGGCTTCGGCTTCTCTGTGCAACATTTAATAACTGCAAAGAATTTCATTGATATTCATAAAATAAAATATTATAAACAAGTGAATAAAATTATGTAGAATTGCAAAAATGCCAGTGTGAACCTAGTTTTATTTTACAACATATCCTAGCTTCACAAGAAATGCTGACGTTTGTTCAAGGTGTACTTACATCGGATGCATGATTGTTGATGATTTGGGGTGAGAGGGTGAATCCTGTGCGCACCCTCTTTCTGACCTGAGGTATAGGTTCCCCAGGTGCTAGGGGTATGTCCTTGGGTAGTTTCCCCGTCAGCTCCTACAAGATAAAGTAGAAGTTAATGTTTTACATATCTCTGATTAATAGAATACACAATGGTTGCCTTGTTCACTATGACAAAACTACACTTAAGAAATAACTGATCTGCCTATTTTTATAAATGTTAGCATAATAAATAAAGTATAAACAAGTAACACACTGCCTATTCCTATCAACATTATATATATATATATATATATATATATATATATATATATATATATATTAATTATATATAATTTAAATAATACAATTTTAAAAAAATTCACTAAAGAGAACCTTTTGTATTTTGGGAGTTTATTACAGAACAAACAGTCCATAATGTTTAATGCCACCAGATAACCATTCTAAGAATATCATTTAAATGCAGAAAACAATATAATATTTGTCTGAGCATACTCATGATACAGACACTACTTACCATGGCCCTTAACCAAATGTTGGAACAATTTACAAATATATTTTATTTAAAGAAATAAAAAGTCATCAATAATTCCCATCCCTAAGAAAATATTTCACAGAATAAAAATCATCTCAGACGTCCATCCCTACAAAAAAATTTATTTATTCTGACAATATTACTGAGACTTACGCCTTCCTTTATACATAGTGCTTTCAGTTCCTCTGTCTTCTTCCGGACGCTTTCTTCCAAGAGGTCCCGTCTCGCCTTCAGAGCCGCAAACATGTCTCTGTGTGCCGCACGCGACGCCTCAATGTCATCCACTGTCACTAGAGGGCACCAATCAAATCATACGAAACTCAAATTCAAATAAATGTACATAGAAACGATGGCGTAATCAAAGCAATTTATAGTTCTACTACCCAAAAGAATTTAATAGTAATTATGTTTTCTCATAGAATTTAAACTTGGCTAATGAAAAACGACCATAAACTTTAATGCTAATTCTAATTTCTGCTAACTGATAATAAACTTTGTTCACAACAACAGAGCATTTCTTTCATCATTTTGCCACTTCATTCACACACACGGGCACATGCACACACATCTTGTACGAGCAAACCGATATCAAATGATCATTTAGTCATGAGGTAGGGGGCCACCTCTGAACGTGGATATTACACTATGCAAAACAAGTGTCATTTATCCTCACGTGAAATTGGATTTACTTTTTCTACTTAACTGTGACTGGGAAATAAGCAGTGTTTTTAGAAAAATACATTGCTATATGATGTTTTAGTAAATAATTACTAACACCAGTGAAACCAACATTGTTAAATATCAAACATCAATGTTTTGAGATGGTAACTTACTACAATAGCATATTCTGTGCAAAAACGAGAAAAAATTTCAGATTCCCCACTCACACTCTGCCTTCGAGTTGTGTGTCGATAGAGACACCGACAGGCTGTGGCAGCTGTTGCTTCGACTGATTCCACCGCTGCCCCCAGAGGTTGCTGAGTTCTGTAATGACGATGTGCTCCGGCAGAGCTCAGTGGCGATGTCCGTCATACTCCGCATCTGTGGAATCTGAGACTGCAACAAAAACATAAATTATTTTGAAAGCAGATAACTGCAAATTATAAGATTTATAAAATGTAAAAAATGGCCAGAGCCTAAAATAAATTAATTAACAACATAAAATTATTCACGATTCACTTTCACTATAATAATATTATGATTGCATTGTTAAATTTAAGCAAATATGATAAGTGATCGTTTCTTGGTTATTAATATTAAACATAATTACCTCTCAAGAAACTTAGGGTTCGATCTATATATTTCAACTGCATCCCACAGTCTGCTGAAGAAGACTGCGAGATGCAGTTGAAATATACAGACCGAACACTAAGTTTCTTGAGAGGTAATTATGTTTAATATTAATATGATAAATGATGACTCAATACATCTATATATTAAACATTTCAGGCCCCTTACTTCCAAATCGTTGCGATTATAGTGTCACCCTGGATTACAAGTAAATTCAAGATTATATAAAAATATTTGTTTTGCCATGCAAAACTTCCTGATAGGACAACATAATAATCAAGTTTGATCTTTTATCAAATTTTTTCAGACATGGCTAGACCCACGGTGCTGCCCCCTACCTTGCTCTGTTTGCGGTCGAGGTAGAACTGATGTTGGCTCACAGCCATTGACCAGATGCATTTTGTGAGTTGTGGTGTAGCGGCGAACCACGCGTGCACGTTCACGTTACCAGGACTAAATGTGCGTCGACTCACAGACACCCTACAGAAGATACAACTGACCGTCTTAGGCAAACATTGGTAGACAGTGGGCTAGTCTAAACAGGTCAGTTTTGGTAGTCCAGTCTCAGTAGCTCAGTCTCATTGAGTCAGTCTTGGTAGTTCTGTCTCACTGAGTCAGTCTCACTGTGTCAGTCTTGGTAGTTCAGTCTCATTGAGTTAATCTTGATAGTTCAGCCTCACCGAGTCAGTATTAGTTCTGCCTTATCCTGCCTCAATAGATCAGTATCATTGAGTCAGTCTTGGTAGTTCTGTCTCACTGAGTCAGTCTCACTGTGTCAGTCTTGGTAGTTCAGTCTCACTGAGTCAGTCTCATTGAGTTAATCTTGATAGTTCAGCCTCACCGAGTCAGTATTAGTTCTGCCTTATTCTGCCTCAGTAGATCAGTATCATTGAGTCAGTCTTGGTAGTTCTGTCTCACTGAGTCAGTCTCACTGTGTCAGTCTTGGTAGTTCAGTCTCACTGAGTCAGTCTCATTGAGTTAATCTTGATAGTTCAGCCTCACCGAGTCAGTATTAGTTCTGCCTTATCCTGCCTCAATAGATCAGTATCATTGAGTCAGTCTTGGTAGTTCTGTCTCACTGAGTCAGTCTCACTGTGTCAGTCTTGGTAGTTCAGTCTCACCGAGTCAGTCTCATTGAGTTAATCTTGATAGTTCAGCCTCACCGAGTCAGTATTAGTTCTGCCTTATTCTGCCTCAGTAGATCAGTATCATTGAGTCAGTCTTGGTAGTTCTACCTCAACAGGCCAGGCAGCCTCAGTTGGTCAGTGTCAACTAACCACTTAGTGGACCTCCAAGTGTGGCCCAAAAACTATCAGCTGCACCACTTCGGACTGCCATATCTAGTCTGACAGTTGCAGTCAGACAGGACCTAGAAGCTACCCACTGTGTAACATTACATTACACATAGACACACCTATATGGCTTCACAACCTGCCCTGGTTCACCCACCCCAAAGCCCTGAGTTCACCCATCCAAGCTGCCGTGAGTTCACCCACCCAACTGGCCCTCAGTTCACCTACTCAACCTGCCAAGTTCACCCACCCAACCTGTCGAGTTTGCCCACCCAACCTGCCCCGAGTTCACCCACCCAACTGGCCCCGAGTTCACCCACCCAACCTGCCGAGTTCACCCACCGCTCAACTCAACCCACCAACAACCAGCGCTTCACTCCTGAAAAAAATCTGTAGACTAGTTTTTTTTTACCTGATGGCCACCATTCAATCTGATGTCCACCAATTCAATCTGATGGCCACCAATTCAATTGATACTTACACGAAATGCACGTGACCATAACGCGTCCGCTGTCATGGTCATGACAGGCATAATTAATCAATTCAACAAATTTCTGGGGGACGTAAATGCTAATTCAGAGAATGACATTCTTTCAAACAAATGGGTGTGTATTTAGCCACCAGAGGGAGCCACCTGCCACTCCAATATGAATTCAGGAGCAAGTGATTCTTGCAATTAGCACGCATGATAAATTGTGCCTTTGATGATTGATTTGAACAAGTGGTAGGAAGAAAGAGCAGTGGCTCGCCTAAAATATTTTGTACTGAATAAATAATCCTTTGTTCATCAAATGCACCCCTGTTTGCACATTTACCCCTGAAGACAAAATTCAGTTCCACATTTCGTTTGGGTGGACGCACCAGGTGATAACAGCACTACCACTAACTCAAGAGAATGGTGGACAAACAACGAGGCATTTATTACATGTACACATTTACGGTTTTTTGTTTTCTATAGAGAATTCACTTTCAGTTAACAAAAGTTGACTGCGAACGTTTCTGGGTTGGCGTACTTGCAGGCTGATGTTTCTGGGTCGATGTACTTGCAGGCTGATGTTAAATGTTCAACAACAACATGCAGGTTACTGATAAACAATACAGCTACTACGGTTGTCATTATCAGTAATACAACACCATGCTATGAGTAGTCACAGGGGAACAGAAATGTAAGAAATGACAAAAGACTAGACTAATAACTGATCTGTCTACTGTCCACATTGTCTGCAGCTTTGGGCCGGTGAGATTTCAGGCCTTTTACGACCTTTTTAAAGACAATACTTAAAAAATCTTTTCCATCACAAATTCAATAAAATAGCATAAAATTGTCATTCAACCTCCCTGTATGGACCATTTGTTATTATGCGATCAAACTGTATCATTTGACTAAAGGTTATTGCTCAGCGAATCACAGTGATACGCAGTCCATTCAACTGATGTCAAATCATAGCCGTGGGCTTAAGCCTAGTTTGGTGAAATAAAATTTAAACCTTTTTTAGACTTTTCTTTTTCCCATTTTAAGACCTATACAAGGCTTTAAAAATGCAAGACCCAATTTAAGACTTTTTCTGACTGCGCACACTCCCCCTAGTGGTGGAGGCACGTGTCCTAACATGGGTCAGATTAAACTACATGCCAGTGCCAGGCTTAATAATGTATTATATACTTCTAATAATACAAATAACAAATAAATTTAGCATTGAAACTGAACAGAAAGCAGAACACAAGCAAGACTAAGCTTCCACGAACGATGTCCAACGGAGACATTGGGGCAAAATACCGAAATAACGGAAAGCGTATGTTTTCCTTCATAAAAATGTCCTTATAAAACCAAGTTAACTCCTTCATCAACTGATTTAGCACACCAAGAATCAAGTTCGTGTTCTAGCATGTGAATAGTCAAAGTAATATGCACATCAGTTGAATAAAAGAGGGCACTTTTGTTAATTTTCGAAAGAATTGACTTTGATTGTCGCTTGCATAACTTACAAAAAATAGCCACAGCTGCAATTTTTCACAAAATTTCTACTGGGCTCAGTTGAAAGTAATTGATTCATCTGTCCAATGATTTCATCAAAAACTAAATAACAAATTTGCACAAATGTGCTGGGGTCATGTAGTTGACACTAGATGGCGTGATTTATAAAAAAAAGATTAAAAAACGAGACGTGCGAATAACATTTAATTCAGTAAAAACCTTTATGCAACAAGTCCTTCTAAATGTCAAACCACCGTATCGCACAATACATCCTTCTAAAGGCTTCATCAAAACACTGTATCAGACAATACGCCCTTCGAAAGGATTCGTCAAACCACCGTATCGCACAATACATCCTTCTAAAGGCTTCATCAAAACACTGTATCAGACAATACGCCCTTTGAAAGGATTCGTCAAACCACCGTATCGAACAAAGCAGCCAAATTTGCCCGACAATGCGTGTAACTGGACAATTTGTGACAATTTCTTGTGGAGAAGCATTTGATTAATGCAGCTTTCGTCGAGCAAGGAAGCACATCACTTACTGTGTGGTTGGGTCAGAAATGGCGTCAGAGAGGTCATCGAACTCTTCAAGAGGTTCGTGGATAGCGTCCTCGTAGAGGTTGAAGCTGCTCAGCGCGTGCACGATACTGAAGCGACGACGCAGCGAGCACGCACGAATGCACGCACGAATGCACGCACGCACGCAGACGAGCAGGAAACACACACAACACGCTTGCTAACATGTGGCACGCAACGAGCAACGTTCTAAAAGAGTTCGGCTAGCGACAGTAGTGGTGCTACCTATAGGTGTCATTACCAACTACGTTCCGTTAAAAATGGGCGACTGGTGCTTGGATATGACCAAATTTGTCTTTCTCTATTCTTCAAAAATTTAGTTTTTTATAACTTTTATGAAAATCATATTTTTGCGGATTGCATAAGTTACAAACAGCACAAAAACAGCACTAATTACGGCTAATTATTATGCAGTTTATTTTTTTAAATCTTTACTGAAAGGCTCAAAGACAATCGTATATTCTTAACAAAACTACACAAGAATAACTTTAGTAAAAAAAATTCAAATGTTTTCTTGTATAAAGTCATAAAAATGTGAGTAACAAAAAGATTACAACATGCCCATTATTTGCAATTCCCTAAGTCATAATATTAATGTGCATGCATCATAATATATTTTATCATATTAATTGTGCAGTAAAACCTGTAGTCACAGATTTATGACCACTAGGGGCATATTTCTTAAGTCGAGTTCTCACAGATTTCACTGTTCAATTAACATATTAGAGAAGAACACAACACAACAGAAAACTAACTATAGTAATTCAGTCTTGATGCGTATACATCCTGTATATTTAAAACCATCGTTAAAGCAAAGTAATTTAGTTAATATTCCCTTGGATAGTCATGAAAGCCCAAAGTGGAATTAATTTATATATGCAATGGAAACTGAGTTGGTTAATCAGACTGCAAGAATATATATCAATAAAAACACCACCATTCATTTAGAATACAGAATCATACAATTTTTCAATTTCCTCCTGCCACATGCAAAGATGATTGATAATAAAGTCTGCAAAAATAAACTTAATCAACTCAATCAATTAGTGTTATTGTATATTCTGAAGGCAAGTCACGATCAGTTTCAAGTCTGTGTTGCTGAAAGATCAGCATGCGATGTTTAGCTCTCATGACTAGAATAATTTAATAAGAAGTAAGTAAAAGTAACAGAAAAACATGTAATAAAAACGTCTCATTCTAATGTGAATATATATCACATTGAATGCATTTGCCAAGATACATCCAGTGTAGTAACAGAGCACTTGAAAATGTCAAATCTATGTATAAATGTATTTGTTTTTGTAAATGTTCAAATATGTTTAATAAACAAGCATCCCATATTACAAAATTAATTAAATAAAACTGCGACAGCGTCACTGCATTTACGAAGACAGTTCTTCTAGTTTGTAGTAAAAAAAACAATCATATGCTAAGTAGGCATTTCCAAATGGACACAGATTCCAATATGTCTGGCTTTGTTTAGAGGATAGGAAGAACTGAACGAAATTTCACTTCTGGATTGCATTCAACACTGAATTCTACAACCAACTCAAGGTGGTCCTATCACATGCAGAATGCCTGTCTGTCTCTCACACTGCACAAACAGCTATGCATGAATTTACTTTCACAATACCTCAGTGATTCAAGATTTTCTGGTTTAAATAAAAGCCCTGTCTTGCCATAAACAGCAAAAACCTATTACATTAAAACTACTTCTTACAGTTTACATTTAATTACAGTTACATTTAATGACTCGCATTGTAAGTGGTCATATTTTCAGCATGAATTTTCGAGCTCTGTCGCTGCTTAAGGTAATGAACATCCTGTGCATTTTTAACATTTCTGTTTTTGCTGCCTCTACTGCCCAAATTCAAGTTACCCTTAACTGATATTGGCTTTCTTATATATGTACTGCACCACACACAAACTGAAAGACATAGGCTACTTGAAGTAATCAGGTAACGTTTGTCAAAAAAAAGTGACTGAACTGAAGTTACTGAACTGAATATTGTTAGCCAGACCCCGAGTCTATTATCATCTACTGGTTTTGTTATCTTCAGTACCAGGAGATAGTTCTGTCAAAGAGGGAAGAGAAATGATCTATCAAAGAGGGAAGAGAAATGGTAAGACGAGAGGAAGGAGACATGAGAGTGGAAGGGAAAAATTCAGGAAGCAGAAACTGGGCAGCCACAGGGAAGTTTTCCACACTACCAAGTCCGTTCCTTAGCCCCGGCCGCAACCCTGCACAGTACGGGAGTCCGCAGCATTCAGATAAGGGACGCATTCTGGCGTGCACGAATACATGAATGTGCGTACCTACCGTGTGTGTCGAGGTGTGTATGTGGCAAACATGCAGGGAACTTACCGTTTAGGGTCGTGCACTTCAATGGAGAACTTCTTGTCGCGGAAATACAGATTCTCTAGTTGCTTCCAAGCAAACACCTAAGGAGATATATAGCATGTCAACTAGGGAGACATGACGTCAATTATGGAGATATGACGTCTCAACTTGCGAGACATGGCGTGTCAATAAGGATATATGACATATCCAGCAGTTTGTCAGTGAATCTTTGATTAATAAACATCATGTACCATAACCTTGGATAGAAAGTATTATTATAGAACCTTAATGTGTATATAGTATACTCAAGACATCATCTTAAAATATCGCAAACTTCCAGCCAAAGTGAAAGTGTTTGTCGCCAAATGAAAAATGAAAGTGCCCGATCGAAAAAAATATAGCTTCCACTGTCAAGTTATTTAGGTGAATGAAAGAAAGACTTACCCGCCGTGGAACCTTCTTATCCGTGTAGTCATACAGTGATATCCCCTGGTATCCTAGACCGAGCCACCATGGAATGCTGCTTTTATCCTGGAACAGTTAATATAAAACATGTCAATACATCATCATCCATAACTTTACTCTATGGAAACAGCAGCTTAAGGGCCTTGTCAATACTGTCTGTACAAAACCTGATTATACCATTACACAATACACTGCACATACATTTATTTCATGCTCCCATATACAGTACAGTGTACTTGGGGAAAATCTCAGTGTTCACACGTACACAACTGACAAGATGTAAGTTCTCAAGTTTAATATTTTGGATTTTTCACTCCTACAGAAGTGTTCAACATTAGGATGAAGGGCACAAATTCTAAAACAGAATAAATTTAGAAATAACGAAGAAACAACTCTCCAAATGGTGAACTGTATGGCTGTTGTATTTGCCCCTTCTTGAGGGCAACTATTAGTTTCACTTTTTACTATTCACCTTTACCTACCCTAAAGGTTCATCTTTACACAATCAAAAGAACCTGAAAGAATTGTACAACAGCTCCTACCTTTACTTCGTAGTAGTGGACACCATATGTTGGAAGATTCTCAACTATGTTCATGTAACTGAAACAGCACAAGAACAAAACACATATAAGAACTCTGTATATATTGTATATTTCACATGTGTATACAAAAACACCAGATGATATGTTACAATGAATCCTGAACAGGAAGACTGTATTCTATAATATGACACATAAGCTAAATCTGATCAAACACATCCAAGTTAATAATATACATTTTTAATAATATGACAGCATACTCAAGATCTCACAAAATGCATCAGCAACATAATAGCAAAATATTTTTGTTAAATAGTGCAATAAATCTAATGGTTTGTCTTAATAGAAATAAAATCCAAGAAAGGAATTGACATGTAAAAAAAACTGTTCTGGGGACGTATAGTTTTTCTTCCAAGAACTAGTGGGGTTTAAAGCACTGTGGGATTGTTGCTACAATCATTTCTCCTTGTAAATACAGAACAAACGCCCACAATCAGTGTATCGATCGACGTAATTTGGCAATGAGGGATCATTAATTATATAAAGTGTACCCAGAATTTACTGAGCACATCATCCTAGCTCAGAACTGCGATCAGTCGCAAATTAATGACACAGAGAGTTTACTCACCAATCTCGATAATATGGCTGATTATTAACGTATCTAGGCCAACTGCCCATTAGGCAGTCGACAAAATTAGGGATAATTAGCCAATTACGATCAAGTATTGGAAAGGCGCAAGCCCTTATGATAATAAATAACAGAGAAGACCCACCAGATGATAACGTGCATAGAAATATGTACCTAGAAAATTTCTTGGTGTTACCCTGTACTTTCCTAATGACAGTTCACTTACTTGACAATGGCTGATCCCCGAGACTGACCAGCGAGGCTGCGATAATAGCCAAGCACCTGTTCCTCACTGCAACACCATAATTCTAACACTGACCATAGTGGCCACAAGACATTGGCCACAGATGACCACAACTGACCAAAAGATTGCAATTTTATTGGACTTCATCAAGGTTCAAAGTCAGATCTTTTTTATTGTAAATTCATTACTTTATATAGTACAAACTACATCTATTGTAACATCTAGACAATCCAAGTGATTTAATGAACCACAGTTTTGTATCTCATCTGTTTATGAACGTCCCGTCCCCACTGTTCAGTATGCATGTCAACAATTTCCAATAAACGTGGATGATGTTTAACGGGATCAGGCATTCATGGGATCACAAACAGGGCATATCATTAACACCCATCAAATCATGCCCCCCATGCAATGTAAACAAGACATTTGTCCCAAACTTCTCAAACGAAACAGATGACAGTAAAATTATATTAAAAACTGTGGTCCATTAAAACACAAATGGGCAGCTCTGATGCTAGAATAGATATAGTTTCTACTAGATATGATATTACAATAACAATGATAAGACATTGTACCTTTCACTGAATTTGCAACCGATAACTTTTTCCCACAGTGGCGATTTCACCAAGAATTAATAAGTCGTAGAATTAACTGTCGAGTCTCTGCCTGTGTCTCGGGACAGATAACGTTGCCAGATTACAGCCGTCTGCCACTGCTATGTATTCACTCACACAGGAAACAGTTATAATGATTTATAATCAGATAACATTTGTCTGAATGACTCATGACATTCATCAATCGTCAACTCGGTGAAACGTGAAAATCCCAACAAAGTACTATATTGCTAATTTTAGCAAGCATATATGTTGCATCTATTGTACTTTTATCAAATATTTTCATTTCCAAAGCAATGATATTATTATCATTACATTTCATCAACATCTGCGATGTCTGTATGACTCCCGGCAAAAGATGTGAAAGTCCCATCGAAGAATAGTTAATTTTAGCCAGCACACATATACCTATTGTGCTTTTATTCAATATTTTGATTTCAAAAGCAATTAAATTATTACAGTTCATCAACATTAGCAGGGCATGTGTGTCATTTAATGCCATTACTTCTAACTTAGTTACATGACCACAACCAAGTTTAAAGCCGCCTCCACAAACCAATTTTTCGCTTGTCTCATTAACAAAAAACATGTAAATTCTTTCGATGATTTTAACTAAAGTCTGCAGTGTTTCATTAAACCGGCGGCACATTTTAATTAAACTATTCACACATTACAGGTTTTAACATCGATAAACCTGATTCACAATGGACTAAATAAGTTGGGGACGCAGCTTTAAGTTATGATCCAAGAAGACTCACCAGTACTCTATAGAGGGGTGCTCCTGCAGGGCACTAGTGGGCAACAGAGGCAGAGACTTCAGGCATTTCTTCGCTGTTGCATCGCTGTGGTGGACAATTATAGAGTCAAATGTTGTGCTTTGCGATTTCATCCAGTGAAGAGAAGTCACAATATCCTTCATTTAAATATTTTTGTACTCATTCAGTCAAATTCCAAAGTTGCCTTGGTCAAGATGTGAAAAAGCGGATTCAAGAGTTAAAAATACTAAGAATATTGAAGAACTGACGAGGTATGTGGTGTAGGAGAGTGGGATCTCGTACTAAACGTTCATATAGCAACTGTCGGAAAAACTACATTTGTATTACCAGACAGCAGTTATACAACAAAGGGAATAAACGAGTCATGTCATAAATAGCTGCCTGGTGTGACCAATTTCAATTTTGAACAACAATGAACCACACGACGTATTACAGACTGACATCATAGTCACTACAACTAAAAGGCATAGCCATGGGAAAGTGCAGGGTCAACATAGGAATAATTAAGACAAAACCGTAACGTCAACAAAGACCGAATCTTACGTATACACTTAAAATAAATATACTATTATCGCCAATATCTGCCAATTCACCCCAACACACTCCCTGACCTATTTCCATGACACACAAACATACAGCATAGCCCTTCGCCTATTGTTTGTGTTTCCGGTCACAAAGCCTGACCAAGCCATAAGTGACACTGGGTAAGTCAACTCGCCATGCAATGGCACTGCTCACAAAATTACATTTCCCTCATATAAAAAATCTGAACCCTTCGTACATTCCGCCAGGGATCTACCGTTTCCTTCCTGGATACAGGTGTATACAATAAACACATATTCTCCACGTGCTAAGGAAATCTGTACTAACTAACTGACTCCTGCCACAGACAATTACTGTTTGAATTTCACTGCTTGTTTTTTTCAGCAAATCGGCCCATTTTTAAGGGGCACACTCATCCAAACACAAAGGAATCAGCTCTCATGCTTTATCGTTGACATCAGCACCAAAGCAGCGGTGTAGCTTTGGACCAACAAAACGCACAACAATTGGACGATATCAATCGTTGCCCTAGCAACCCAAACAAAAGGACAGGAGTTGACAATTACGTGGACCCCCCACCCACAACCCGGCTACAATACACAACCACGACACAAAGCCACCGTGTTCCGTGGTACACTTTTTAAAATTTCACATTCACTCCACGTGTTATTTTACCTCGAGCCACCAAAAGCCTTTCCTACAGTGAAACCTATTCATGAGAAATGCAAATATTCTTTTCAATTCACACGACTGATGGTAGAAACAAACCAACGTGTGAAACCATGTTTGAAATGTATAAAGCCAACTGAGATTCAAAGACACTTCAGTCTAAACATATAATGACATTTGCGACTGGTAACAACTGACGCCATTTTAATGCAATTTGGAAGATAAATCTCCAACACAGATTACTTGTTGTACAAATCCATTTGTATGCACAAATTCAAACTGTTTAAAAAAATGTTTTTACACAGCAAATAATCAATTTGCACCAATCAAAATAACAGTTAAATAAATTTTTTCAAAAAGACTACACACAAAAAACAGTTTAATTTCATGATTTGAATCGTCATAATTAATTATTACTAACTTTTGTTGGATGCCTATAAAAACCCAGCAGCGCATTTTGTATTTGCAATAGTTAGAAAATCATTTTAGGAATAATTCTGAATAATCACATGACATGGTTAGTTTATTTATTAGTATTTTACAATACAGAAAAGAATATCAGAATCAATATAACGTAAAGAATTTCCTCAGAAGACCCACTGTAGGCTACTGAAGGGCAGTATGAGTCTATCATGGTGCAACGGAAAACCCACTGTAGGCTACTGAAGGGCAGTATGAGTCTATCATGGTGCAACAGAAGACCCACTGTAGGCTACTGAAGGGCAGTATCAGTCTATCATGGTGCAACAGAAGACCCACTGTAGGCTACTGAAGGGCAGTATGAGTCTATCATGGTGCAACAGAAGACCCACTGTAGGCTACTGAAGGGCAGTATGACTATGAGTCTATCATGGTGCAACAGAAGACCCACTGTTGGCAACTCAAGGGCAGTATGAGTCTATCATGGTGCAACACATTACATGGTGAAAGTGATACTGAATCAGCCCACCAGGAGGCGCTGTAACTTACTTGGTGTAGTTGCCATCGGTGACTTGCAGTGCATACGCAGCCAACTCAAATACTGTGTCGCTGTCACACTCGATCTGACCCTGAAACAGAATCCAACAGTTTTTGACACAACCCAACCCAGCGACACATCTGATTGGTGGGACAAAGTACAAATCCACATATGTAAGGGTGATTCTGCCAGGGGTGATAACAACATCACCCCTAGTTAATGTGAATGGTACAACTTACAAATTACTTAACACATCATATTCTCGATGAATATTTTAGCAAATTCTACAGACAATTTCTTTCATTCTCACAATTTCCTGTTCAATGAACTGGTAAAGTTGTGAAAATAACTACATGTGAAAGGCCCCTCCCTCTACAGATTACACATCCTCTTTATATGGATTATCTCACACCCACACTGGGTGTGAGATAATCGCTCTTACCAATATCACCAGGCTGGCTTTCACCCACATAAAAAAAACAGGATAGGATTCTGAGCCAAAACTAAATGATCAAGAATGATGTAAAGACTGTTCACAATTATTTTAAACTAGATTCTTGCTTTCTTTATCAAATCATAATATCCAGGCTACAATTTTTTTGGTGGAAAAACACACTGGTCCAAATAGGCACAAAGCAAGATAAGATGAAATTTATTTCCAATACTAATATTTATTTCCAATACTAATACTAACAAAATATAATAATAATAATACAATACAGTTATCATGAGATGGAATTAGTAAGACAAAGCAAACATTCTCACCCTGTATATTGCCTGTTTTGACTGTAGGAAAAATAGTTCTATTGTTGGATTGTCTCTCAAGTAGGCGATTGTCTCTATGAAGAATCTGCAACAAAATAAATATATATAATAATAAAGGCACGATGGTACAGCATCAGTTAATTTACTATTTTACCTGTTGTTGGCCATGTTTTGCAGGATTTTAAGAAAATGTGACCTGCAACAATTGCAGAACTTGCTGACATCCATTGGAACTGTGTTACCAATGTGCTGAGCAAGTGTTATCAACATCACATACCTCCACAGCTTTTAACCATGTTACAAGTGTACTTACCTTCAAAACTGGCTGTCTTCGTAAAATATTAATATAACAGTATTTCAAGAATGTCACCACCAAAATACCTACATATCTTTAAATTTGCTTCATAATACAAGTCATTAAACAACATCTCACTACCATAGGTCCAACATTTCAAATGTTCTGGCCTTGCTGGGTAACTACAGTGACTTCTTGGCCAAAATAATCACTGAAAATCGGCTGAATTTTTAGGCACTTCATTTGGATGTCTGTTGTCTGTTCAGACCACCACCTTCGTCAGACACTATGATAAAGAACCGTCCCCTCTATACTAGTAATCATAACACAGCTGAATACTTCCTTCCTCCAAGAGTTGACTAGGTGTCAGAAAGAACGGGTGTGACAGTATTAGATGTTCTTAGTCACAGGAAAAGTCAAGTAAATAACGTGTCATGGACAAGTAACGGAAATGAAGCCATGGAAATACTGTCACATGTATACGTGGCTGATCGTTTTATATCTAGTGAAGCTGTCAATATCCAAAATGCAATAAGTGCTCAGAAATAACTCAGAGTTTGTGACAGAGTTACTCAAGGAGTAAATCTAGCGGCTAGACTCTGTCGATGACAAACGAACGATATATATGTTCAGGTATATACTAACATAATTGTATCATTAAATAAGATACCATAATTTCCGTAATTGACTATTAACTTTTGTCAAACACAATCTGTATTTTTATTTTAAATAGATAACAATTTGCTGCAACAACTCTGGTACATTTTGTACTCAAATCTATACATAAAGTCTTAAAATTCCAAGTGCTTTGGATGGACTAATCGGGTACTTTACTGTTTGCAAACAACGCCCCACAACTAACGCCCCACAATTAATGGCTGGATTAAATCACCCTTAAATGCTATGCACCCTCTCAATGACCCAGCGCGCCTAGCCGCCTACAGTGATATTCTGGTTTCACCCCTATCTAACATTATCACCCCAATCATGCCCTGAATGTCAGCATTGCTGTGAGAGGAAGCTGCAATCACACACGCACACACACACACACATGGTTTGTTAAACCACAGGGTAAACTCACCTTATGAAGCTATTAGTTAGTAAATTACCCCTCTCCTGTAGTAAATTACCCCACTCCAGCATGGCTGTTATACCCCTAGCTAAATCACCCCATTAGTGACCAATATGGTGGAGTTTACTGACAGTTATGTTTAATGAGCTACCAAACAAAAAGAAGAACTCTACAGTCACAGTCTTTGCGCCCCTCCCTCCATAAACACCACATCTAACGGGGGTTCTAAATATAATTCTAAGGTTTCTGACCGCAGCGTTCCCACAGTGCTTAGAATCTAATCGTCAGATCAGTTTGATATCATCTGCAATAATGTACAACTAGAGGGGGCAAACTGCCAACATTCTGAATCAACTATGATTTGTCTGCACAATGCACTGATAAATACATTTCTCTTGACTTTGTATGTACCTATGAGAAATGACATGTATCAGTTTTCAATTAAGTCAGTATTTTTTATTTTAAAAAGTAGTTTTAATTGTATTTAAGTATTGTTATTTTTAATTAGTTATGTGTGTATGTGTGATAGTGTGTGTGTACGCACATTGGCCAACTTGGCACTTGCAGAGTTTACACAACCTGGACACATTCCCTTTGTCACTTCAATTCAGTGAAAGATTTAGCACGAATGTTCAGGATCATTTGTCATTTTATGAAAGCAGCAAACATTTGATTCATAGTGTACATGAAGTTTATTTCACATGACAGAAACATGTCCTACTGACACGAAGTTTCTTATGTGTATACAACAAGTACACATGTCAGTAGGACATGTCTTGTCATGTCTTGTCTCGTGTCAACAAGACTTCATGAACACCAAATAACTTACACATTTCAACAATTTGTTCCACTCAATGTCACATTATACAAGACATGTTGTAAAAGTTATCTTTTAAAATCTCATACTAGGTTGAAATGGTAATGAGACCAAGTTGTAACTTTACTAGAAAATCAAATTTTTAAAGATTTTTGCACTTACACCCCCCCAGATGTTGTTAATGCACTTATCTTCATCCTGTTGCCCAGTACTGTGCATGTAATGCCACAGCTGTATATATATACAAATGTACATACATACGTATATATATATATATATATATATATATATATATATATATATATATATATATATATATATATATATATATATATTATATATATATATACATTATATATATATATATAATATATAAAAATTCATTTCTATTACTATTTATAATAGTAACTTATTTTACAAAGGTGTTGTGTCATTCCCAATCCAAAATTATCGATCCTGCTCCCTCAGCCACTGTCTTCCAAAACAACACCTTTGAAGTTCATAAGATATTGAATGGGTACGAAAATATTGATAGACATTTTTTTTCTCACTCAAGAAAGATAATAGAAGTACTCGTTCTCACAGAAGACAATAAATTAATGGCAAAAATTATCTAGAGATTGTGTAACTGCTATCAGCATATGTTTAAAAATAAGGTTAACACATATCTCAGGAGGGCAGGTTACACATAGTTGAACAATTTTGGACTTTCGATAAGCCAATGGTTTCCTTGTTCAGTTGCCATCTGGGCTTTTGCGTTGGATGGCAATTTTGTTAAATCTTGTTAAAACCCAGAATCCAGTCACATAATATTTTCCCAACCAACTGGCTCATACCCTCCCATTGATAGATCCAAACTTGGCTCTCAAGTGCCCTGTCAATAAGCAACATGCAAACCAATTCACTCCTCTCAAACCGTGTGCCCCTTTCAATACATTCCTTCCGTTTGGCACTGGAGAAAATTACCATAACCCCTGGACAACAGGTTTCGTTGTTGACTGTGAAATCAAAGCCCCAGTCATTCAGGAGGGCAGGGCATCACACACCCCAATTTCACCTGTTATTGTTATTTGATTACCCCGGTTATTTACACACCCCGAAGATCAAACAATGAGACTCCAAACACAAATAACATGCACTGTTTTTGCAACACTTCTGAAATAATCTTACACTCAGGTTTCATGGCAGGTGTTACATGGGGTCTAACCCAGGCCAAGGGAGGGTGTCACTAACTTTTAAGTGGGGCGCATAGTCCTGTGGATCATCTAAAAAAATTTACCCACGTGGATCATCTCAACAAATTGTTTTGCAAAATTGCCAAAACAAAATCTGGGCTTGCAATTAACATTTATACAAACACTTCAATGAGTGGAAATAATGTTAAATAGGAGACAAATATTAATAGGATTGGTAATACTAATTGGCGAACATGATGGCTTATGTTAAAGCTGCTTCCGGAGCTCATTTAGCTCATCACAAATCAGGTTTACTGATGTTTAAATCTGCATTACATGAATAGTAACATGTGCAATGTTTAAATCTGTATTGCATGAATAGTAACATGTGCAATGTTTAAATCTGTATTGCATGAATAGTAACATGTGCAATGTTTAAATCTGTATTGCATGAATAGTAACATGTGCAATGTTTAAATCTGTATTGCATGAATAGTAACATGTGCAATGTTTAAATCTGTATTGCATGAATAGTAACATGTGCAATGTTTAAATCTGTATTGCATGAATAGTAACATGTGCAATGTTTAAATCTGTATTGCATGAATAGTAACATGTGCAATGTTTAAATCTGTATTGCATGAATAGTAACATGTGCAATGTTTATATCTGTATTGCATGAATAGTAACATGTGCAATGTTTAAATCTGTATTACATGAATAGTAACATGTGCAATGTTTAAATCTGTATTACATGAATAGTAACATGTGCAATGTTTAAATCTGTATTACATGAATAGTAACATGTGCAATGTTTAAATATGTATTACATGAATAGTAACATGTGCAATGTTTAAATCTGTATTACATGAATAGTAACATGTGCAATGTTTAAATCTGTATTACATGAATAGTAACATGTGCAATGTTTAAATCTGTATTACATGAATAGTAACATGTGCAATGTTTAAATCTGTATTACATGAATAGTAACATGTGCAATGTTTAAATCTGTATTACATGAATAGTAACATGTGCAATGTTTAAATCTGTATTACATGAATAGTAACATGTGCAATGTTTAAATCTGTATTACATGAATAGTAACATGTGCAATGTTTAAATCTGTATTACATGAATAGTAACATGTGCAATGTTTAAATCTGTATTACATGAATAGTAACATGTGCAATGTTTAAATCTGTATTACATGAACAGTAACATGTGCAATGTTTAAATATGTATTACATGAACAGTAACATGTGCAATGTTTAAATCTGTATTACATGAACAGTAACATGTGCAATGTTTAAATATGTATTACATGAACAGTAACATGTGTAATGTTTAAATCTGTATTACATGAACAGTAACATGTGCAATGTTTAAATCTGTATTACATGAATAGTAACATGTGCAATGTTTCACAGTTACTTTAATAAATGCGTGCATATTTTTGCTATAATTCATTGAAAAGATCTGACTTTGACAATTAGATAAGGCCACTTATGAAAGTGTTAATTGCCTAATGTTATATTTTCTATAGGCGGGCTACACATTTGAGTCACAAAAATTGGACTGCAAAAGCAGCTTTAAACTAACTCATTAAATTAACATGACTGTTAAAAATCATGAGTCAAAGTCAATTTCCTCAAAAATGCTTACTGATAAAAATCTTGTCAACACTAAATCTCTAGCTCCAGGCTAAGACTTGACATTGAACATAAAGAGGACATTAAATGCTCTTGGAAGGCAAAGAACACCCAAATGCATGCAAGGTTACATAATCCACACAGCTGGGGTGATAACCACTATTAACCACCCACCCACCTAACCGCCCCAGATCTGTCATTGTGTGTAAACAGGAAATATTTGGTTGTCATGTGCTCAATTATGATTTTAACTAGAATTCTTTAAATAATGAACACTCCCTTCATAAACCTCCATGAAAGAATGATTATTTACGCACAAAAAAACCATTTTATATTCACTGGGTATGTCATTAGAAGAAAGCAAATATTTAATTAATACACGTACATGTTGCGTGCCAATTCTTGATCGTGTTGTATGTTTTTTATCAATGATCAACGATGAAACTGCAATCAATTCTCAACATGAACCTAAAGTGCTAAGCTGTGTAGGTCCGGATTAATTCCTCTTGGCAAGTTCAATGTTTAACAGTCGTGACATGCGACTCACTGAAGCAGGATATGCGACCCATTAGAGCGTATGTTTCAATTACCTTTCACTGGGCTGAGGTTATGGAAATCGCCCGACCATGGGATCTTGGTAAAAAATGTGAAGGATGTGAATCACTGTTGAAAATGATTTCCTTGTTACATTTTGTGCACCTACAAAAGCACTTGTTGCAGATTCAGTTATCTGAATCAGCATTGTTTAAAAAAAACAAGTTTATCAGGTTTTTAACCTGACCGTGGTTAGGGTCTGATAAAGGTAGAGCTTGGCAATTTGAACCTTGGAAAAAGTTTAACTTTACACATGTTAGAGCCTTATAAGCATTAGTGCCTAACACCTGGTTTCCTCGAAGCGTTCCAAACAAGAATAAAAGCCAGACAAGAGTTGGAATTTGCTGGAAGTCTTGTAAAAAAATGTAACCTGTCAAGAAATAAGTTTGACTCTGACAAAAGTTGCATCTTGCTAGAGTTGGCATTTAGCAGGAATCAAACTCCAGTAAGAAATTGAGCTTACTGAGAATAAGAATCTGACAAGATTTACAGCCTGTTAAGAGCTGATGGGTAAACCACAAGTCTTATGGGCATAAGATACAAATCTCACGAAGGATGTGGCCAGTTTCAGTCAGATAGCATGCAGATCATCATGTTGGATAGCTTGCAGATCATCTGTTCAAAAAACGTCCAATGTGCGACTGTCGCAAATATTTTAGCTTGGCAAACCAGCGGACGTAGACAATCATACGGGTTCGTTCGTGTGTCCTATGGATTTCTAATACCAGTCAGTATTACAGTAGTGTATCACTCAGGGTTGGACTGGAATTAGAATTAGTCAGAGATTTGAGCACATGATGGAGTAGATGTGTCATCGCCTCAGATCAACAAGAAAGATATGGGAAAGATAATGCATGGGCTGAGATGGGAGCAGGAGACTGGGGAAGATTTCCCAGAGTGTGGGGGAGGGAGCGAAGGAAGGTCCATTTACCTGACTGCGAAGTAGAGGACCAGTGGACCATTCTTGCGTGGAAAGTCATGTTCCAGCACTCTTCGGTCCTGTTGCAGCCAGTGATGGTGTCCACTGAAAGAGAAAGTGAAAAGTATATACAAAAAGTGAACAAATGTAAAACCACAATATGGAAACATTTTTAAATGTCAAGCATTTCACATAATGATAGTACATGTCGCTGAATATATATACAGCACCTCAAAATATTAACTTGGTAGTATTTTACTACAATTTGTATAAAACAGGAATTGTAGAACTGTATTGTTTATTGTATAATTATTATGTTGTATTAAATTTTACAAAATTTAAATACATAATTTTCTTGAAGAACCTTCCAGTAATATTTACGTTCAGTCAATCGGCAAGAACTAAAGAACAAGTCTAAAAATAGCAAGATACCAGGGCTATTCCAGATATGAATATATGGGGGGGGCACTTTTATTAATAATGCATGCATAATGGGGTCCAACATGTTAAAAAAAAAATGTATTAAAAAAAATATTACTGTGGGTCGTGTATTCTGAAAAGTGCCTCCTACCTCCCCCCACCCCCCCAATATATCCCTCAATTGTTTCTCAATGTGCAGCCTACCAAAACATAAAAAAATACATTCTCAAAACACACCAAACGGACACAGTTCATAGTATGAGAATTTTAAAAGTATTTTCAAAGAAACCGAAAGCACATCGTCAATAAGATATCACTAGGCTTGCACAAAGACACGGCAGACATGTTTGTCTTAACACAATACAGCTGTGTATCCCTCTGTCTGCATGACATGATCACATGCTTCTGAGGTGGGTGGACAGTCATGTCTGTGAATGTGTACAGGAATAAAGGTCACGTCTGTTTGTAGTGTCAACATATCCTGTCTTGTGTCTGACAGCAAACATGCCTCATGCGTCACATAATCACTTCAGACAATATTAGTTAGCAAAGTCAGCAATATCTTTGTGTCTAGTAAGTTGAATTCAGTAAAACTATTATACTGTAGTATTGATATTCATTTTTTAATATATATATATATATATATATAAACAAACAAAAGAAAAAAACCTGCTTAGACAGATTGGAGTAAATTGTTTGAAAACATCATTTAAATATTAAAATAACATTTACTAGGTAAGCATGCCAAATATGTCACCAGTGTCAGAATTAATATTCATATTTTTTCGCTACAAGTAAAATTGTGATGCATTACATTTATCCTTCAAAAACTATTCAATATGCCAATACAACAAAATCCTTTCTTTATGTCAAAAAAGAACATGAACCATAAATGCAACTTTAATTATAAAACATTCATATTCAGTGACGACTATACCATGATGCTTTGCTATGAGAAACAAACAGTTAACATATTTCCCTTAATTCATCTTATCTAAGTGCCCTTTGCACTAAATACCAGGGGTAATTAACCCAGGCAAGTGACACAATTACACCTAACTTGAAATGCAAACCTGAAAATCACTAACCCTAAGTTTATTATATGGTAGACTTGGTAAAATGATATAAACCAGGAGGAAATAAATGACAAAACAAAAAGCTTTAGATGTGATCATAGAGAGGATGACAAATAAAAATACTATTGTTGTTTCATAGACAACAAAACATGTTTTTTTTTGATAGATTACCAAAATATCAATGACCGACACCCTACTAAATAGTTTTCCGGGAATCCCGTCAATGCGTGAGTGTTAACAACCAGTGAATAATAATGGAAATTGCTGCCGTTTAACACCGAAACAAACCAATTTAAACTTTGGTGAAAATGTCATCAAAAGTTATATCGTAGTTCATGTGATGCCTGGCTGAGATTAGATCATAGATCCACCCCAGATATGGCTGTACATCGCAAACTGCGATGCGATATGGGATAGATTATCCCCTGGGTTTACTGAAGGGAAGGCACCAGCCATTATGTGCCTGCCCTCGGTAATAACAATAGTTATACTTAATATATAATAATTGCCTAGCAACCAGTGTTATTTTAAGATGTTAATGAGTAGTAACAGACCTACTATTATTACGTTTACGAAAACATAGGATAAAAATAGGGATCAGATACCTGTTTTGATGACACAGCCTTCTGAAGGAACTATATATAACACTACACGAGAAAACCCAGCTAAGTCGGAAATATCACAAATTGAGAGTCCATTTATTTCCGCATAACATACAAAAACCAGAAATTAATTAACTGAACCAGTTTTGATTTTACATTCATTTGAAATTCCAAGTTGGTGGGAGATAAACCAAATTAAAGCTGCACAAAGCTGATATCTCAGATTGTGATTTTCCTGCTTAAGCCTGGTTATCTCATTCCCAGTAATACAACCCCTGTAAACTGAATGTTGTATGTTTTCTTGGTCAATACATACTTATTTCAGAAATGGATAACCTGCATAAACAGATCGGTAAAGCGCTGAGGAATTAACAATACAGGTGAATATATATAAGGATATAGAACACATTTCAGGAAACGCCAGGTCTGTGAAAACAAAACATATCGTTTGTGTAAATGTACCCTGTATTTTCCAGGTATTGGTAGCCTGTCTATATTTAGAATCTTGCTAGTATGGTAGGTTTTTTCTTTTATCTCTTATCAACTTATGAACAGCCAGAAATGCAAATTTAAATAATATAAATGCAATTATAATAAGATCTAATTAAAATAATCCACTACTAGGTAGAATTTTATATGAGAAATCGTTTTTAGAACGATAACAGTTCATTCACAAATGTTCAAGGTCAATTTAAACAACTATCTTAAATAAATTAACCACTATATTATTATTATTTGTTCACATAAAGTGTTCAACAAACAGGAATTGTTTTACAATTTAGCATATTTACTTATTATATTTACATTATTATATCATAAAACATCTTCAAGGGACAGTGCAATAACTCTTCTGTCTTGTTGTTTAAGACATTTTCGTTTCAAAGACATTTCTTGGTCAGTGATAATGTCGCCTCCAGGGAAGTGGGATTTAGTAGGAAGGTGAGGATGGAGGGAACAGCAGATGTGGCTTTCCCAGTGCTATTTGGGGAAGCATAGCCCTAAACCATTGTGCCCAGATGCCTCCTCCCTGTCCACGAATAGAGGGATGATTCACCTTGAATCCCCAGCTTCGTCATGTCCCCGACTCACATCTACGGCTAAAATAAATCCAGGTGGGGAAAAATCGCCATTTAACTTCTGGGTTCTTGAAAAATAAATAAGGTGCCAGTCGTATAGAGATGGTACAGCTTTTTTGTACCCTGGTAAAAATAGTTCTCAATGAGGCACATTTTTGAATTATGACATTTGTGCTGTGCACACAACTGAATTGGATTTAAAGAATTTAACAAAATCGCTGCACCAGGTCGATAGACAAGACACACATCAATGCGTACAGTTTTTAGTCATAATGTTCTGCACAGTGTGGAATTGACTGTTTCACTAGCATTGGTTTCAATAAAAAAACAATAGTGGCTGACACATATATCTCCTGATATACTCTCCAGATAAAAACAGACTTCACATCTAAGCCATATGTCAGGGAGAAATCAAATATCTTTCCACCAGAACATCTGATCCGCTGCACTGCTTAGACAGGTGCCGGGATAATTTTAGATAAATCGGGTTACTATAACGCACCTGCGTATCCCACCCTCATCTGCCTCCCGCCTTCCACGTAATTCTCCTGTGATCTGACCCCCCCCAAATGTACGTTTTCCTTGAATTTTTATGTTGACCAACGAATGCAAATGAATAAGACTTTCATTATATTTTTATATAAATTAGCAAGAAAATAAAAATTAAATATGAAAATATGTACAATACCTAATGCAGATTCACATGTAGGAATATTGTGCTTGTTTAATTTCATGTTTAAGTAAACATATATTAAGAATTACAACTCTTCCATGTATATATATATATATATATATATATATATATATATATATATATATATATATATATATATATATATATATATATATATATATATATATATTATATATATATATATATATATATATAAATATATATATATATATATATAATATATATATACAGTTATACACCTGTACTAAAATTACAATACTTTTGCACAAAACTAACAATACCTTTTCATGAATATAACGTAGTTAAAAATATGTGGAAATATCACGAGTTTGTTGATTAGTTTCTATTTAATCAGACACAATAACGTGGGTCTTTATAGCTGCAGTCAGAAGACTGCATCACATTACGTGCATTAAACTCACGCTGCGGACTTTGTTCTAACTGTGCGATGTTTGTGGTCTTAGCACATTTTATATTTACACTGCATAATTTACAGGTTAGCATAACTCACTGCATTCAGTAATCAGAAACCATGCTGAATTCTCCAATTCTTCCATGGTATTTAAATGTTTCTCTAAATCTATAAAAAGCATGAATTATGTCTTCTAACAGTGACAAGAGTCCACATTTTTAAGATATAAAATTTATTTTTTGCATACAGATGTACGACAACATAAAATCGTAGATACGATGAAAACTGGCCATAGTTGCCACCCATGTACCACAAAGCCCAAAAGATGCGGGGCATTTTTCAGCTTACCACAGCCAATTTTAGAGGAATTCTTTTCAAAGACAAAATGTGGCTGCCTGGATATATAAAGTTCTTATAGAGAAAAAGTCTGATAAGTTCAAATTTACACGTTGTCAAACACAAGTACTGTATCAGCCGTGTTTGTGTTCGTCTAGTGTTATGACAACTGTACCCTTTATATAAATGTACTGTAAATCTTTAACCAATAAATCAATATAAAAGATAACATATACTCAATAAGTTGTGCTATTGTTATAGTTTGTTTCGCAGACCTTAGCCTAGTTGAACAATGTTGAACATACATATCTCACCGTACTGTGGAAAAGAAATCTGCAATCTTACCCAGTAGCACGGAGTTGAGAATACAAACACATTCCATGTTAGAGAACTGGGCTACACATTACTAACAGCCTTTGTGGTTTAACACGTAGCTGGCATTCAAATAATAATCTTATTACATAAATGACTTGATGGGTCTACAACAGCTGCTAGAATAGAACAACAATGTAAGAATGTAAATGGGTGACCTTAATCGCTGCGGGAATGTGGAACAATCCTGACGAATAGGACCTAGAATAATATGTACTATTATTATACATATATTATTATACATATATTATTGTACATATATTCAACAGGATTGTTCCACATTCTTGCAATTATGACAATCAAGCCAGCTGGACATTGTATTAAATAATTAACTTTGATTATTAATCATTGTTAAAAGCCACCTTGTTGGTTGTGCATATGGTGATTACTTGATAGAAATTTATGACAATCTGAATCATAGTGTGGTCAACCAGAAATCCTACGGTGCAGCACGCGCACAGCACGCGCACAGCATGCGCACATGTGCACACGCATGCACATTCACCTGCAACAAAGATATGGTATGAACTGCTATGGCTGCTTATAAAATCCCAGTTTAAACACACAAACACACGCACACCTGGCCAAAGTAAATACAATTAAAGTGGTGCTTTCATAACATGCCAACATCGGAGCACTCTCAAAGGTGCCTCTCACATCAACTGTGTCAGAGCTGTTCATTCGACCACAATGTCAACATCTATCACAAACATTCAAGTCTTCAATTTCTTTAACCTAAATTCATGAACCATTCAACAAACCTATTCAAATACGAATTGGTACTGTTCACATGAAACCATCCGAATGTATTCAGATCTTAATTAACCAATGAAATCACCGGAATAAATACAACCAAAGTGCCCAGCAAGACTCTAATGAGTCTGGCTATGGTCAACATCTATCGGCCAGAGCGACTGATTTAAGTGTGTACTCACAGAGTAAGGATCCTACGTAGAACTGATGCATGAGTCCACACTCTAACGTCTCGGCAATCACACTTGTGAAACACGCTACGGAATTTCACACATTCCTTTTCATAGAGCCACAATACAAGTCCGCCCACCGGTCACCATAAATAACCGGTCACCGTCAATAGCCGCTGTTTCGTCACTGACAGAACCAGGACATACACGCCTTATTACATGGTACCACTCATTACATAGAGAAACCGGACATAAACCCTCAGATAAACCAAGGACAAACACGGCACCATACCCTATTACCCTTACATAGGGCAACTGGAGATAAACGCTCAGATGTAACCCCCTCAGATGTAACCCCCTCAGACGTAGCCCCTCAGATGTAACCCCTCAGACATAACCCCATCCATTCAAAACTGTTCTTGACAAACGCCCTGACTTGCATTCATGTTGGTTGAGTGGATTTTGGCATGTGGCCTGTACGTGAAAAATCAATAGAAACGAGACAATGGTGTTTAATAATAAAAATCTTATATAGTTAAATTCATACATATAATATGACTATTAAGTTATATAAATGTCAGTGCATACAATATCAACTTTTAGTCACAAAATAAAACACTAACGGGCAGGAGGTCTTGTCTGTATGTATATATTAAACGAGGGGGGTTTGTCCTGTGGGGTTTTGTCAGGGATTTACTACATAGCCAGGGTGGCTTAGTTAGCCTCTGTCAGATTGAGGCTGTTAAATGACAACAGACAACGCTGACTTATGACCTTTCTGGGGGCAGATAAAGTACACTGACTAACAACTACAGACACTGAACTGAGCGATAGAAAGAGAGGGGGGAAGTGCAGTGGAAGCGTACCATTGTTGAGTAAGAATCTAAAGAATGCCTTAACAAAGGCTGCTGATACAATATGTTGTTGTTCCTTACATACAGCATTATTCAGATATCACCACATTGTGTTGCAACAGACTGCTTGGTATTAACGTCACTGGTGTTCGTGAAAGCATTTCTCTACCTAAAGACATAAACTGAGCCAATCACTGTAATAGTTATAACACATCAGAACATCTATCGAATCACTGTAATAGTTATAACACATCAGAACATCTATCGAATCACTGTAATAGTTATAACACATCAGAACATCTATCGAATCACTGTAATAGTTATAACACATCAGAACATCTATCGAATCACTGTAATAGTTATAACACATCAGAACATCTATCGAATCACTGTAATAGTTATAACACATCAGAACATCTATCGAATCACTGTAATAGTTATAACACATCAGAACATCTATCGAATCACTGTAATAGTTAGAACATCTATCGACTTAGAAACCTCAGCAATATTGAAAGTTCAAAATTCAAATGGTGGTAAAATACGTAATCCTGGGTTTTTTAAAGGGAATTTTTTTACCCAAAGCCATGTGCAGAAGAAAGTTTTGTCAGATGTACATATATACCTTGTACCCCTCCAATTTTTTCATAAAAAAACGTTTTATCAGTAAATCACATCTCATTTTCCCAAATGATATCACCCTTATGTTTGCACATCTGCGAAGTTACAAGATACAATCTGTAGAGAATGCAATCTCTGTATAAAAGAGATAATTCCCAAATGCTGCAGAAATATAAAAACAGATAAAAGGCCATTAAACGCGAAAAGATATCTGTCAAAGGTCTGTTTATTGCCCACTAATGACGGGAAGGGGATTGTCACAGATAAAGGGTGCCACAATAGAACTCTTGTCTGGGGCCAGGAGTAATTTCACAAGCAATTTATAACCAGACAATTGTGATAGCAATTAGAGTCAGACAATGTCCACTGGGGAGACAATCTGACCAGTGAATAATGACCAGAAACTGACTTGTTGACCTTGCTTCGTTATCTTAGGAGGTGAACAGTTAATGTGGTCTATCTATAACATTTCTTTGTCCAATTCCATGACATAAAAGGGTTGTTTTAGCAGACGGTTCCTCAGTTGTTATGCCAGCGTAGTCAAGTATCTGCAGCAGGTGTAGATGCAAACAGTTTGAATATCTTTGAAAACAGAATTGACAGATATCTCACAACTGTGAAAAATATCTGCCAAATCTGTTTTTAAAGATGTTGACACATGCCATATTCAACCTAACAAGGGCACAGTTCGCTTGAAAAACAAATTGGGCCATGGATAAATGTCAATGAATCTGTTCTTATAAGCGTACACCAATGTTAATTTTTTCTCTAGACAATAAGGTAACTGCTTATAACACTAGTGGTGTCATATGGCGACTAGTGTAGAACAACTGAAAAGTGGTGCCAACTGTTTAACACCAGATGGCAAAATTTTTCAGTTGTTCCACACTAGTCAAATTGCAATAATAATGGTTCCTGCTGATTAAAAAATGGATGTACACTAATTAGGTACGCTTAATAGGTTGAATACGGTAGACGAAACATTTCAGAGTCCCAATAAGCCAACGGTTTCTTTATTCACATCATGAAATGTGTTGTTTTAGACGAGCAATCATGACAAATCATGCTAAACTGTGTGATTACGTGTTCATTCCACTATTTACACATTAAACAAAATATTATATTCATCACTGTACAATTATTTTGTAAAACCAAAAACAATCATATCTAAAAATCCTGTTCTGCCAGTGTGACAAGATTGGTCATAATCCTGTTCTGCCAGTGTGACAAGATTGGTCATAATCCTGTTCTGCCAGTGTGACAAGATTGGTCATAATCCTGTTCTGCCAGTGTGACAAGATTGGTCATAATCCTGTTCTGCCAGTGTGACAAGATTGGTCATAATCCTGTTCTGCCAGTGTGACAAGATTGGTCATAATACGTAATCATTTCCCGAAAGTCACAGGTGTCTGAATAGTGATTGAAACACGCAATTACGACACCACAGCATGCCCAGATGATAACTCATCCCAGGAAGATGACAAACTCCCTGGGAAACAGTTATAGGTTAGATGAAAGCCGCATGGAGAAGCAGGAAGAGCAAGAATGTCTCCCTCACTGACATTGATGGTAGGATGCTTGACATGAACTAATAAGTGGACAGAGAGAGAGAGCAAAGATATGTGACAGGGCCTAACAGATGGGTCCATAGAGACTTCACAGCCGTTATTTGACTGTGGCACTGCAGAGGAATAAACCACAGTGTCTAGCGGGGATAATATTCATGAGAACCGACAAACTGCGAGAGATTATTCGATTCCACCTATTGTCTTAATGATCAAACAAATTCTTTCTGGATTCCACACTGACTTTTATATACCACAAAACTTTATGTAAATTACACAACAGGCTATGCTCGATGCTTTGGCTGCCTGATGTCATTTTACATAACTTTGCTTGTGTTTTTGTGGATGAGACACTAAAAGGAGTTGGTCCCTTCTACCTGATGTCTATGTCAGGGGAAGTAAAATATCCCGCACAAGGGGTAAATGTGTGATCTGTCATAGACTCACTAACTCCATAGGACACTCTTAAAAAATGCAGTTTATAAGTCTTGCAGATAGGGAAAACTCTTATTGGAAGATGAGATATTATTTGACAATTTAAGTGTTCCACATTCTCTGACCAAATACAGGTTTTATGTATGGCTAAAAAGTTGCAGTTTCATGTTTTTTTATTTAAAAAACACCACCCTAACCACCCAGGTTTGACAAACAGTGCACTAGATAAAAACATTCAAAATGATCGATCAAAAGACGCTGGTACTGTCATAAAGCTTCCAAGAATCCATCACACTTGACGGATGACCTAAAAGATAATGCAGACCATGAATGTCACCAGGGCTGGTTGTCAATGGAGCATGTTCTTGTGTCAACTTGTGGTTGGAACGACATTCATTTTTTCCCCTATAAACCGCAGGATTACGGAACTGCATTTTGAACTTTTTGTTGCCACCACAAGTAGGACCTACTACTCGTGGAATGGCTTTGTCAATGGAACATCTTGGTTCGTTGGGCAGTGAAGGCCAGGGAAGATCTGGGATTGACATGCAGGGGAAAGGAAATGGGGGAGTAAAGTAGTTATCTAATGACATCCCATACAGGTTTGGACTATGTCATCTCCCCCTCTTTAGCCCTGTCACGGGGTGACATCATTCATCCTGGAAACCACTGGATAATGTTATCCCATCATACCTAGAAAAACCCAACATTTCCTCCCTCTTGTTTAGACTACCCATACCCTCCAAATGTCCCCTGTCATCACATCTTACAAGGACTAATTCTACACAAGACATCAAAGGTGGAGATGGCATGGTCATGTTCTCCAGGGCAACAGAAATAGTCTTTTTCGCATGCCGCCTTGAAATGGACACCGGATAAAGGAAAAGAGGGAGACCACTGGATGATGTTATCCCATCATACCTAGACAGGATAAAGGAAAAGAGGGAGACAACTGGCCACCTGGAGGACTGCGGAAGAAGAGATGAGGCTGGTTTAGGAAGACCAGGAATGAACTGGGCTGGTTCGCCCAAGACAACACTGACTTGAGATTAGTTGGCACTTTATGCTCCAGGGGGAGTGAGTGAGTGAGTGAGTGAGTGAGTGAGTGAGTGAGTGAGTGAGTGAGTGAGTGAGTGAGTGAGTGAGTGAGTGAGTGAGTGGGTGAGTGAACATGAAGCTTCCCCAATGGGTTAAGAACATAAGAAGATGTCTACAAATCTAACACATCTCACTATTTATCAGTCAAATGAAGGGATTTGTCCAAATGGCTCAAGGGATACACCCAAAAAGCAGAAGACCCAATATAAATACTATCAAATGTTATACCATATTAGTGACATGCTTATTTCTCTTTTAACCTTCACACTATATTACTCCATCATCAAACTAACATTTGATTTTCCTTATAATATGAATGTACAAAATAATTACTGATTTTGTTTTAGCATAAACGTGCACAAACGTGGTTTTGCTCAATTACCATATATTCTCTGTGGCATAGACGCTCTCTCCTGAATTCCTTCAGAATAGTTCCAATGTATGTTCGTCATTGCAGCAGTTATCTGCTTCCAAGGGATATAACCACACTCAAATGACTCAGACCTGTGGCAGTCCACTTTCTGGACACACAACTAGGAGTGTGTGTGGTCAAACCAGTGACCAGAGGACTAAGTCAACATGGTCGACTTAGACCTCGGGCAGAGGGGGGGTTTATATGGTCACCGGAAAAGGGTGCTTGGGCAGCGGAAACAGGAAACTGTCTGACATCCAGCAGAGGTTACGTGATTAGAAACACATGTGCTAAATTGAACTACATCAACACTAATTATAAGAAATAACACCTCTTCCAGATAACTACCTAGAGACTGTGAATCTGTCAAGAAACAGACCATTAACAAAACCAAATTATAATTATGAGTTTCAATTCTAGAAATCTAATGCATTCCCTTTAAATTGGAACACTTCATTATTAGAAAATATATTTCTTATGTTATACAGAATGATATAAAGCAGACAGAGGACCTACTCTAGCTTTTTATGATCATTTATAAAATTTATATATATATATATATATATATATATATATATATATAATATCTATAAATAATTCACTAAATTTGTTTGGTAAAAGATATCCACCACACTGTTATTCATATAGTTTGCCCATCTCTAGTATGGTCTAGTTCTGCAACCTTTTGGATAGAAATGTAAGAGAGGGTCGGTGTCTATAGTTATGTTGTTGCATCTGCCTTCCTAGCAATAGTAGCATCTCTTACTAGTTCAGCCAACATTTGAACCCTCATCCTTTCCGTGACATTTGAACCCTCATCCTTTCCATGACATTTGAACCCTCATCCTTTCCGTGACATTTATGTACACGTTCCTCCCTGTCAGAAAACAATTTATGGGCAATATGGGAAACCAAGGAATATCAATTTCCCAGTTCTTGCTATGCGAGGTATTCACACAATATTTACTTGGGCTGAAACTGTTAGTTTCTAGTTTCAGGTATATTTACCAACACAGATTTACGACCAACAGGTAATCACAAACAATACTTTGGTTAGTGTCTATCCAGTTAGTCGGTGAATGTTCATAAAACAGGTGCCAATATGTATGTCAGTTACAAGTATTTATTATATATCTGTGGGGGATTCCTGTCCAAAGTGTCCCACCTACCCTTCCAAACAATTTCAATTTCTGTCTCATAGAAAAAAAACACATGGCTGCTTCATTTACACAAATCATACATGATATTACAAGATAATAATTCACCTTAACATGTTATTATCATAACAAATGTTAAAAGCTTACAATTATTCATGCAATATATCAATGCTGGTAGTTTAGTAGTTGGTAGTTTAATTTTTAGCTTCATGGACTATTCTAACAGTTTAAAAAGTTCGATTTTAAAACAGAAATAAACAATTAAAAATTGTGATCCTTAGTTAAGCATGTGATTGCATTACTGATGTAAATCATGTGACTTAGGGTCACAATCTTAAAAAACAAATCCAAAAGTTCATTATACAAAATGTTAAAGGTCTACAATTACTAATGCAATGTGCAAATGTAGTCGTAGTTTCCTAACATTTCTCATGTCTACAAAGTACAGTTTTCTGATAGAAACATCATCACAAACATTGGAATCTGCCAGCCAATAGGTAGAATAGACCCCAGAATAACAGTGAATGAAAGGCAGTAAGTGACTGGAACTAATTTCAACAGTAGGCAGTCACACAAATGATTGGTTACCAATTAGCCTCCATCCATCTTGCTATGGAGGCTGGACAACTACAACACTAGCCCATTATACCTGACATCATTAATCACTCACACTAGTCATACTCAGCATTTATACACAGGTAGCAGACCAACCACAGCCGCTCCAACTGTACCTGAGCTGTTCTTCCTGTAGGATTCAACGTAGAGCAGAACCACAAAACAGATGTAGTCCAGCAAACTTTGCATAAAGACAATAATGTAATTTATAAACAGGAAAATGAAGTTGTTGCTGCCAGAAGTGTCATTGGTCTGGGCAAGAGGAAGGTGTGGCACATGGCAAATGGGAAACATAGTAACATTTGTACAATTACAACTTACTGTGTAAATTATTATAATAAATTATTAAACAAATTTGACAAAATGTCTGTCTACAGTACTCTGTGTGACATTTGTTAAATTAAACGTAATCATATTTAATCTGCATATTTATGTACACATTTACACTATAGAGCATTGATTATTAAAGAAAGTCAGAAACTCTTTTATTTCAATGTTTTGGTTTGAATAACATGCATGTTTACATAGCACTGGGAGATGTAAGTTTATAGATGTTAATGATCCTGTGAACACGTGATCTTTGTCCATGAGTATTGGAAATTGTTGACAACTGTCGGCGAATGCATTGAATGGAAAGGTCAATATATTTTCAAAGCCAGATAAGTTTTTAAAGTCAGACACCTTTTTTCCAATCAAGGGTTTTGAAATAAATAATGTAAAATATGAGCCTCAGAAAATAAATGGCCAATTATTTTGTGGAATCACATTTCCCAAATTTGTGGGTTACATTAATTTTGGCCCTGGCTCTATGGGAAAAACATGAAAAAGGTTGTCTTTCATTTCACTATTCTAACACGTAATGTATTGGACAGATAAGAGGAGAGAGTATGTTTACAGCGCAGCAGCCCACCTGGGGTAAAGAACCCAGACTTTTACTGACCCAGTTACCTATGCAATCACCCGTGTCAGTGGGGGGTCCGCCCACATCTCAATCCTACCACATACCTACATAGCTACCCCAGTGGGTGTTGACCAGCCCATAACTAACTCACCACAACCCAAACAAACAACTTAAGTGACATCAATTTAAATAACACACTGACTTAGAAGCACTAGTGTTGCAAATTCATCGTAAGTTTGTTTTGCCAAATGACCATCCATAGCCTGTTTCAAGTTGCTTCTATCACTCAGCAACATTCTATTAATAATCTGGTTATGTTCAATGGTTCACTTATGTCCCCAATTAATGAGACAGGACAGACATAGACATTAACGTGGTCATCCGAGTCACGACGGCTACACAGTCCTCAATGTTGCAAACCTTCAAAACTACCGGGACTCTCACCACTTTAACTATGATTACAGATGCAACGAACAAATACCTTTGTAAAATTAACACTTATTTTAGCCATGTAAAATTAACACTTATTTTAGCCAACTAACAACAAATGTTGCATAAAAACGGAATAAATAAACAAGAAATGGCTCTGCCTCAGATGATCATGTTAATGTCGGTCCCGTCTCATTTAATTGGGGACATAAAAGAACTATTGAGGACAACATGCACCCTGGTAGCGACCACCCTCAGTGCCAGCATATAAAGGTTGGCTTGGCGATAATGTTCTGAAAAAGGCTGCCTAGTTGAATGAAGCCTTATACAAACTTCAGATTATGGCAACCACAACATAATTATATATTTACAGTCGTCAAGAATAGAACATGATGAGTATTGAAAAAAGAAGAAGCAGAAAAAGACGAAAGTATTGAAGCAACTGCAGACAGTCACTTATGAGGCAGAGCACAGGTGTCTGTCTTTTAGTCACAGTGAGCCGGTGACCTACACAGGTATGCAGCCTGAATTTTACAGTTGATACCACGACAGTAACACATAAATCAATAAAAAAAAACACCTTACCCCTCTCGTCAAGAAATCCGTCCACACTCCTATGTTAACACTGTCCACTCTAATGGTCAATATCCACACCACTGCAGCTAGTCACACTGAACTTTATTCCCGTCACACGCACACAGCTTGCAGTGTGTAAGTCACACTGACACATAATCAGCAAACTCATTCAAAACACAGACCGTCAACCAGCACTGGGCACTGCAGTCACATGACCCGGTTCATTCACCCTGTCACATGACCCATGACCCAATACATTGCCACTACTGAAAGTGACAGACACCTGTCATGTCAATTACCACTGGCTGTGGGTTACCAGGGCAACCACTGACAATGCAACAGGCTCCCTAAAGATGTCAGTCATCACATTAGAAAGAGGTGAGGAGAAATTGTATGTACAGGTGCTGCCACATTGTGGACTGTCTTGAACTAAATGGTGTTCAAAATAGCTGCTTTGATGTTCATTAACCTTCATTGTTTAAACGAACATGTTTATATGAACAGTGTTTGTATGAGTCATAAATATTGTGAATATTCTGTCTGATGTCATAACAATTTTATTTTAAGTTTATTTATGCATTTAATTTATTTTTATTTATTTATTTTTTCTTCTAATTCTCAGTGACCGATGCTGTCCACTAGGTGTCCACGGGATTATACACCGAATGGTTCTTCCTGTTATTGATGTAGATGTAGACAACGCAACATTTTAACAATTCAATTAACCTATATTTTGCATTTTGTAACTGGTTTATTTGTCACTTCTAAATTTATAAGTCATAAATACATAAATACCTAAATACCTGTGGTAATCTATGTTACTTGTTGACCCAATAGTAGAAACTGGTAAAAATTTCATCTAAGTTTGTAGGTAGCCAAAATCCAATGCTGACATAAATGTATTTGCTTCACGGCCCATGTTAAAAATAAAACCTGTTTTGCTATATGTGTAATAAACATTTCATGATGAATATTTAAATAGGAGATCATTCACTTGGAATTTTTAATTATATCCTAACTTTAATATATTGTATTGCAAAATGGAAGTAGGAAACGTATTTATTGTATTGTAGCCTTGTATTTTTTTAGCTTCTTTTATCTTGTATGTACAGCTTCTAAGCACTTTTATCTTTATCTTTTGCTTTATCATTTCATTTACTCAATCAGTCATTTAGTTATTATCCGTGTGAATGGGGTATTAACCCCTGGGGTATGGCAGTACCCCCCTGGGCGTTAACCCCAGATTTGTTGGTGTATATATAAATAAAAAGTTTTTATTATAATTTTTTATTGAAGTTTGTGTTATAAATATAAATAACACTTTAAATTTAGCTTTTTGTTTAACAATAAATTTAGTTATGTATTTCATTCCATGATGTGTTGACATTAAAGTGAATAAAATGGTAACATTTCCACCAAAAACCACAAAAAAATAGTACCAACATTCCTGAAATAACTTTTATGACAATGATCATATCAGGTGAACTTACGTGTCATCTTTGAAGGAAAGACCAAAGTATTCCTTCTCTTTCAGGTTGAAGTGCGAGGCCACAATGTCCAGTAATTCACCGGCGTACAACTTCGGCTACAAAAACAACAGTAACATTATCAGAGACACTAGAGTAACATGACAACATTATCAGAGACACTAGAGTAACATGACAACATTATAAGAGACACTAGAGTAACATGACAACATTATAAGAGACACTAGAGTAACATGACAACATTATCAGTGACACTAGAGTAACATGACAACATTATCAGTGATTCAGTGACACTAGAGTAACATGACAACATTATCAGAGACACAAGAGTAACACGACAGCATTATCAGTGACACATAGAGTAACATGACAACATTATCAGAGACACTAGACACTATTATCAGAGACACAAAGTAACACGACAGCATTATTATCAGTGACACTAGAGTAACATGACAACATTATCAGTGACACTAGAGTAACATGACAACATTATCAGTGATTCAGTGACACTAGAGTAACATGACAACATTATCAGAGACACAAGAGTAACACGACACAAGAGTAACACGACAGCATTATCAGTGACACTAGAGTAACATGACAACATTCATTATCAGTGACACTAGAGTAACATGACAACATTATCAGTGACACTAGAGTAACATGACAACATTATCAGTGATTCAGTGGCACTAGAGTAACATGACAACATTATCAGAGACACTAGAGTAACATGACAGCATTATCAGTGACACAACAGTAACACGACAGCATTACCAGTGACACTAGAGTAACATGACAACATTATCAGTGACACTAGAGTAACATGACAACATTCATTATCAGTGACCCCAGAGTAACACGACAACATTATCAGTGACACTATATTAACGTGACACCATTATCAGAGACAATAGAGTAACATGACAACATTATCAGAGACACTAGAATAACACAATCAGTGTGACAGCATTATCAGTGACACAACAGTAACACGACAGCATTACCAGTGACACTAGAGTAACATGACAACATTATCAGACACTAGAATAACACAACATTTCTTTGTGGTTTTTCACACAACAGATAATGTTAAACGTATCAGTTTCTAACTGTCTTGATTTCAGAACCTGAACGTCTTCAATCACTAAGACATCCACATCCAACCCACCCATCAGTGAGACAAGCCCTCCAACCCGCCCATCAGTGAGCTAAGCCCCTCCAACCCACACATCAGTGAACCAAGCCCCTCCAACCCACCAATCAGTGAGACAAGCCCTCCAACCCACCAAACAGTGAGCCAAACCCATCCACCCACCCATCAGTAAGCCAAGCCCCTCCAACCCACCCATCAGTGAACCAAGCCCCTCCAACCCACCCATCAGTGAGCCAAGCCCTCCAACCAACCCATCAGTGAGCTAAGCCCCTCCAACCCACCCATCAGTGAGCCAAGCCCTCCAACCCACACATCAGTGAACCAAGCCCCTCTAACCCACCAATCAGTGAACCAAGCCCCTCTAACCCACCAATCAGTGAACCAAGCCCCTCTAACCCACCCATCAATGAACCAAGCCCCTCTAATCCACCCATCAGTGAACCCAGCCCCTCCAACTACCCCATCATTGAGCCAAGCCCCTTCAACTCACCCATCAGTTAACCAAACTTCTCCAACCCACCCGATCAGTGAGCCAAGGCCCTCCAACCCACCAATCAGTTAGCCAAGCCCCTCCAACCGACCCATCAGTGAGCCAAGCCCTTCCAACTCACCCATCAGTGAGCCAAGCCTTTCCAACCCATCCCATCAGTGAGCCAAGCCCCTCCAACCCGCCCTATCAATGAGTCAAGCCCCTCCAACTAGCCCTATGTCATGTGCTGCCACCTTGTGATTAAAACAAATGCACCTGGGTATGTTACAATTCACCAGGTGGCGATACTGTAGAGTATACATAGGTTGAGTTTATTAGATTTAGTTAGTATGCTAAAAAGCTGTCTAAAATATTGTTAAAGTTAATTAAGCAGGTATTTGGGATGTCATGCAACACTGTAGTATATGTTGTTCACTTCTGGTAGGAGGCTTAATTTGTCACCTTGTTTGCAAATATGGACACTTATATAAGATAGTTGACACACTACAAGAGGGACTAGTATACATGACACTTCACAAAGACATCCTCGATGACACGGAAGTATCACCAACAAGTGCAGCCATCAGGGAATACTTGTCAGTTTCTTAGAACAATCCCGGGGTACCACGGTGAATGAGACAATGCATGCACAATTTAATTTAACTTTAATAATATGATGACGAGAAAGACCGAGATTGAGGTGGGAGGCCTGTGTGAAGAGAGATTTGGTGGGAATGGGAGGGGAGAAAAAGACCAAGGGATAGTGGGAGGGGAGACGGGTGGTGGAGATGGCAGTGAAATGGGATCAGTGACGGACGAAGGAAAACAGAAACCGACAATGACTTCAGGGATAAAGAGGGGAGTAACAATATGACACCAAGAACATGAAACCCCTCAATTGCCAGTCTTCCAGCTCTGGAGTCCACCCTGATCTCCTGCAGCCAGGACAATCCCACAACAATTACTTACATCAACCCTGACACAAACAGGTTAATCAGTCCACATTAGCTCCACGGAACACACTGGAGCTGATGGAATAGATTTTAAATGTATTAACTGTCAAGTATATGTCATTAGGAAGGCAGGATTTCACTATACTTTAGTTTAATTAGCACATAAGTGATTAGTTTCATCATGAACTACCTCTGTGCTCACAAACTAATGATGGAATGATGTGCAAACTGTGGGGCTGATTTATAATTTAAAGCGAAACAAGTCATGGTTTTGGGGCTATGCACCTAAAAAAGAGAATAAAAACTAACCAGGTTTTCCTAGTAGACCACTGGCATGATATTCTTCATTGTAGTTGCCCGTGGGTATGTCTTAGTAACTCTCATAGGTGCATAGGCCAAAAACCATGACCTTTGTTTCACTTTAATGAGTAGCTCAGCTGATGTTAAATTATCTTAGTGGAAAAGGCATGGAAGGTACCAATGGGTTATTTCTAGGGACACAAAATAGGTATCAGTGTTTGGGAGATCAAGGCAATGAGCGGGCAGCTGTTCCCCACTAACGACTCTAGCAATACATAGTGTCCCTGGGGTGTTTTAAGGCTATTGCACTCTCCAAATCCCTGAAGGCTGGGCCCATCTCCAAGTCATCCCCAGGACAAACCTTGACAAGCTGATTACTGTTGTAGAAAGCTACAGTTGTTTTTCCACAGTTGAAATTAAAGTCAATGAAGTGATTTGTTAAATTATATGTACCAGTGCAATCAACAAGACATTTTTTTGTCAATTGCATAATAAAGTATTCATTGACACCAAATATGGGTGAAAATTCAGATGCTGCAGTAATCCACAAATGAATGATGCATGAATAGTTATTATCTTTGTCATATCAAAGAACACTGGTCCTTTACACAAGACTTCACTTTGTTGCTGCACCCGAGAATGTTGTGAAGGCTCCTGCTTTCTACTACAGGTGAATGTCATTTCCCTAACACAAATGCACTGAACTAGCCATAACTCCAAAAACTAAATGACAATGCTAACAGTACAGCTGACATAATCAGTATGACTATAACGTTATTCTTTTTTTAGTCAAATCTACCAAAAGAAACATTTTCCTGCCTTGAACCATGTGAAATCAACCAATGGTCGAATAGTTGATGTCTCAGAATTTACTTATATTTTAACCAATGATCACGTTGCTATATACTTGAGCACTTCTACAAAAGCACTAGAAGTTAAAGTTCTTCTCAGAAGTGCTCACGTATAGCAACTTACAAATTATGAGACATTCGACTTTTTAATTTTCCTGAAAATTGGTTGATTTGACAGGGAATGACCCACCTTGGGAAAAATACTAAATGGCAATGATTTGTTTACTAACTTTACATTGAATATTGTTGTGTGAATAACAGATCACTGTCATGAAGTTATGACAGTTACTATAGTGTGCAATGTGGCGCCACGTACCTGAGTGATAATATCAAGTAATCGATCATCGAGCAGGACCACTTGGGTCTTTCGACCCTCACTCATCTGAAAACACACAAGAAATATCACATTTTAATGATGAAAATTTAAAAAATTAACATTTATGGAAACATGTTCTAATTTCAGATTGTTTTTAATACATATTATTTTTTTGACTCAGAAATTATGTGAGTCAAAACCACAAAACAGAATCAAGTCCAGCAGACAAAACAAATCTAACTTCACAACAGAGAAACCAAATTGTTCCCTGTCATAATTGTCATTACACAAGAGGCAGGTTTGGTAAATGGTGAATGGGATATGATAACATTTACAATTACAACTTACTATGTAAATGGTTACAATACATTACAATTAGATTACATGCAATTTACAAAATTTCTGTACCTACAATACTCACTGAAATTTTACAAATTAAACACAATTCTACTTAATCATATTTACAGACATCTCTACAGTATACACGGACAATGCTAATCATACCCCCACCCAGCATGTCAATGTGAGATGTCTAGGTACACCCCACCACACCTCCTAAGAACCTGACATGTGCCAACTCTTATGACTTCACCTAAAACAGCTGCATACAACATCTAAACAAAACTCTCTGTGAAAACCTTATCAGGGAGGGGGGCCTCATCCTTCAACCCTCAATCCTACTGTCAAATAAAATGCCAGTTGCCATGGTTTTTTCCTGCCAGGAACCCGAAGGCCCTAAATAGATCTGGGCCACTGATCAGCCAGCCCAGAAACCCTGGGAGGCGAATCTGTCATCCTTGTTATTCCCCAGGAAAAGCCCATTTTCGTGTGGGGAAAGTGTAATGTTATCCCTCTCCCAACAAGAGCAATGTGTAATAGTCAACAACACCATCTAATATGGGCCTGATCTTTCTAAGAAACATTTGAAGAAACTTGATGAAGGAAGACAGGCAGATGGAAGGTGGGATAATAGTCCTCTAAGCTCTACCAGTAATTATGCACATTAATTATGCACATTAATCATGCACAAGCCTCATTAACTTCCTTCCAGAACTCATTAGGCAGCTCCTAATTGCCCTGATGGCATGGAGGAACCCATTCCCACACAAGAAAGGGAATTACCACTCCCACCTCCCAGACAACTTCAGAGTACAGGGGGTCCAACATTTAAGTACCAGACAACAGAACCTTGTCCAGAACAAACAAGACCTATTCCATCATCTCACTTGGTCACCAACACCACTCTCTCTAAGCAAACACTTTTTATGGTTTTCATTCTGCAAGAAAACATTGTATTTACTACTTTATTTCTTTAAAATCTCATAATTTACATTTTAACACCAGGCGTCAATAAAAGGCCTAATATTTATAATGTTTTATATGTTCCAGAACCTTCAGTGACCACCCTGGCTGGAACTTGCACTCCCAGCTTTGGGTGCTGGGACTGGGTGCTGGGACTGGGTGCTGGGATTGGGTGCTGGGATTGCCTGAATGTCAACAACCATGGGAAAAAGTGAATATAAATATCTTGAGTTTATGTAATACAAACTGCACATGACTACTTGACCCGTTCTTGAGACAAGGCCTCAATCACTGCTTATATTGTCTTACACAACTACTCGATGATAACGGCAACTACACCTCAAACACACGAGAACAAACAAGCTACTAAGAAACTCCAGTCACTTACTGTATACCCCAATTAACATGTACCACAACTACAAAAACCCTTTAAAAAGTTTCACTAAAACACCTGTAAATGTTATGCTGGTTTGAACTGAATTAGGATCTTTAGCAATGAATTATATTAATATTATATAACCATATATAATATTAGTCTAATATAATATATAATATTAATATAATCTAACATATTAATAATTTATCAATTACATATTTTAATATAGTATTATGTATGATTTAAAAATATACATAGTAATAATATACCCATCGAATAATATATTACCGAATCCCCAATTTGAGGACATCTCCATTGTAGAACATGGCAGTGAGAAAAGACTGAGTACCTTATAGACTTCCAGGTCAAGGCAGTGCAGATTGAGGCTGCTGTCCTGCAAGCAGGCCATCATACTCATACTGTTTCGCTTCATAGCTGTGTCACCCTTCCACCAGGCGGTGCCAGCACAATGTGGTGTTTTTTTCATCGCTGACTGAACTTCACACTAGCAATGTTTCTTGGGCAAATAACCACAATTCCTTGCACATAATCCCACGAGAGAAGAAATACTGTGCTCCGTTGTCTGCTTTCACTTTCTGTTTATGTCATACTTTCTTTTTCATGCTATTATGACGAAAACGGATGTAAAATTATCCAGATATTGTCAAAGTCAAACTTTATCAGGAACTTGGCAAGATAGCCAGGCTAGGACATACATCATAGGACAAGCATCATGTTACGCAATAGTCGCATCTGCACTGTTGTCAAATATCCACATATCAAAGCATGCTGAATCCATCTTTATCATTGTTATCAAGGTCAAACAAAACTATTGCACAGAGTACCCGAATATTAGTAGAGAACTCTCATCAACTACCTGTGTTCCCAGTGGGCACACGGGCCTCAGAAGTAGATCCAGATATTGGATTAAACCAATTTCTTATGTGCAGAGATTATAGCGATCCAGTTGAAACATCTGGATAGTTAAACGGGTCCATATCCAAATGGGAACACAATCCATGGTAGAGTATCCAGCACACTCTATTTCTTGCACTTGCAACGAATCAATATCCAATAATGCACATCAACTCTGTAGCACTCTGAAGTTGATTATGTCCATCGTGTAGTGGGAGATAGTTCCCCCACTGAGGGATTTCTACTCCGCTGCAGGGGAATAGCCACTGGGAATAGCAACTATTCCATTAGACACACTATTCCAAAGTCATAGCACTACATAACAGTCAGTCAGGATTACGATGTAAGCAGCTGGGAGCGTGCTCTCAAGAAGCAATAACACACAACATTCCTAGGCACATTACGTTCGGCACCAGGCTTGAAACAGGGTCCAAAAATATCGGTGTGACCCACATATACACCTGCCTCCCTGTCACCGATAAAACAAACTCAGTACCTGTTTCGTGAAGCTGTGAATAACAAACAACTAATGCAATAAAATATGTATACGCGATGAAACAGTACACCAGGTTCCTGGAATCCTGAGAATAAACTCTGCGGGAAATGTTCCTAGGAATAAATCACTCTTGTGGCATCCGTACAGCCTGCGCAAGGCACCTTAACATATAAAACTTAACCATACAAGAAAATTACACCACAATTTGTCTTACTGTCATTTGTCACCAATAAAAAGCCCTCTACAGCTCAGTGTACAGAATTGTGTAATTTATAAGCAGTATAGTTTTTCTGCAAAAACTTTGTAACTGACATTTTTAGAACTGATGCAAAATTTGCTTGAAACATGCTGAATAATTATAACTTTGACTATAATTTAAAACTGCATCCTGTATCATGTTTATATCTTGCTGCTCCAACCAATTATAATACAGGCCGTTCTGATCGCAATGATCCCCTGACGAACGCAAGTAATCCAATGTTCGGGGTGGCAGAGCTTGAAGATGCACATCATACCCTGGAAGTGACCAGGTATCTCTGCAACCTCCTAGCTCGTATTTACACCTGGTATTGACTATGTCTGCGGAATCCAATCCATCAGTATGTCTCTCACATGACAAGCACAACAAGCCTTAATGGGCTTGAGAACATAAAACCAGCAGGGGTGGAAATCCAAGTTGTGTTTCAGCTGAAATCCACCTTCGTTTAAACAGTTCAGGTATCCGTTTATGTACCAGGTTTCACATCTGATCCATTTTGTTGTACTGCATAAATGTCATAAAACTGTTTGACATTTCATTGTGACATATTATGACAAATGGCATGACTGAAATATCACAAGTAAACACTGTATATCCATCCACCTGATCAAGCTATTGTTTCACACACAATTCACACGGATCTGATTTGTTTCCGGTGGTCGAATTAATTTCACATTAATTTCCCAGAAGGCAAAGTGCGAGCGAACCACATGGAATAGCAATGCCCCACTGTCAGTGCCACCGGCGCTTCCATCTGGGACAATCTGGCTCCAACATGTCGATTCAATCGCAGAATGTGCAGCAAATTCATCATAAGACTCTCTGATGAACGGTGGTGTCTCTACTAGAAGACTGTCTCTACCACACGCGGACAGAAGTAAGTTCCACGGCAAGCCACTCCGTCATCTTGCCACAACGACAATCAATCAAGTCATGTGACTAACACGTCATGTGATGTGAAAACACGTTCGTGTCATGCACACAATGTAGCTTGCACTTTTAGAGTCGTAACTCGCTGGATCCTCAGCAGTATAACACCGTGTCTGCGCATCTCTACAGAATACCATGCGCTGGCAACAATTCTGCGAATCCTACTCTGCTATTTTCTGCTGGCTTTTTGCAATTCCAGGCAGAAATGCCATATGTCATGACACAAGTGACTGCCTGCTACGTGTCAGTGAGGGGTTGCGTCAGCAACAAGCCCCAGTTCTAGGCACTTCTTGACGGCAGTCCCTATGCACTTCTATAAGACCTGCGATCATGTGCTGTGTCAGCAATATCTGAACACAAAATCTATAACATTTATCCAATGAATGTGTTGCATTAGGCACACACTGTAGAAGTGGTCAACAATTGCCACTGTCCACTGTAAATGTCCACTACACACTGTATCAAACCCACTGTAGGTGATGTCCACTATAAACTGTATCCAGCCACAAGTTAAATGGCTGACCCTACAGCCACTTTCTATGCACATCTACCTAGTGTCCAGTTGAGATGGTCAGATATCTGGTGAATCAGATATCATACTGACCACCTGGTCAGTGACCATTAACAGCACCACTGCACTATGGCCAACCCACCTGGTCAGCCCACATTAGCACTCCATGGGTCCAGCCCTGGCCACAGCACAAACTGACCACAGGGACTGACCACTAATGTGATGCATACAGCATCACCTACCACCCCTGATTGATTCCACCAAATCTGACTGGTCACTAATCCAATGAGTGACCAGGACTGACCATTGGCCTTCAGTATCAGATTACCCTAAATCAGGTCTACCCCTCTAGTGTTAGATGATACATCCAATTTCCAGGGATAGAGATGTGAAGATTCCTTGGAATATGATGGGAAGATTCCCAGGGATAGAGATGGGAAGATTCCCTGGGTAAGAGATGGGAAGATTCCCTGGGTTGGAGATGGGAAGGTTCCCAGGGACAGAGATGGGAAGATTCTCTGGGATAAATTTGGGAAGATTAGCTGGGATAGGGATAGGAAGATTCCCATGGATAGAGATAGGAAGATTTCCAGGAAACAGGTTATCAGGACTTATCACTGCTGGCTAAATCAATGTGCTTGACCAGCAGTCAATGAGCCTGACCAGGGGGCATTTCATGGTCACTCTGTATAACTAGTACTTCAAGATGTTCCTGATAAAACATCTGAAGGCACTCATGTCCCACAGAGTGATTTCAAAACTTCACTACATTAAACCGATGTCATTCCACTACAGACCACCTGACCCACTAAATGAAACTTACATCGACCTGTGTTCAACTGCAACTTCAAAGTTTTTTTGAAACATAGGACACTAAACAAAACAGTCGGTGATCCTTTTTCCCCATGAAACCAATTTCATGTGGCGTGTCTTCGGACCATCCCTAACTTCAACAGGTTAAAACAACAAATGCAACAGTCTAGAAATTAGACATGACGGGTAAGTTTTAATTTCATACAATGACTATATGATCACTATTAACTGTTTCATTAATTTTTTAATTGTGGATATTTTTATCTGATAATTATAACAATAAAGTTGGTCATTGACATTATACTGATTTTAGAAACTTGAAATACCTCTTGTGGTATTACTGATTTGTGTTGAACTGGAATTATCTACAAACCTTTCCCTTGATAATGTAATTTTACGAGACCTGAATATTTTAGAAAAGTTTCTAAAAATTATCACTGTTTAATCTTCACACTTGCACAATGGACAAGAATGTCTGTGTTGAAAAAAATTAATTTTCAGTTGTATGATGAAATGAATTAAGGGAAATGGAAATGAACATTGACTTCACCACGGTATGTGTGTAGAGGCTTTGGATTTAACATGACAGACAAAGTTAGGATGTAGAAAACCTCACATGTTGACTGCTAAATGGGCCCACATTTTGCCATTCCAAACCCTGGCCCAAGGAACTAGCACTACACAAACTGTTAGGAAATGCTTTCCATCTGTCAGAGACAAGTCAGTATACAAACAACAAGGCGGGCCTGGAGGACAAGGCGGGCCTGGAGGACAGGGCGGGCCTGGAGGACAGGGCGGGCCTGGAGGACAGGGTGGGCCTGAAGGACATGGCGGGCCTGGAGGACAGGGCGGGCCTGGAGGACAGGGCGGGCCTGGAGGACAGGGCGGGCCTGGAGGACAGGGTGGGCCTGGAGGACAGGGTGGGCCTGGAGGACAGGGCGGGGCTGGAGGACAGGGCGGGCCTGGAGGACAAGGTGGGCCAGGAGGACAGGAGGACAGGGTGGGCCTGAAGGACAGGGCGGGCCTGGGACTGGAGCTCTTAGTATCTTGAAGCAAATGCCTCTTAACTACAATAACTGGTTCGGTGCACAGCTAAATATATACATAGTGAAGGAAATATTTGGCTTTATTTATGTCTTAATATTCATTATGTTCAACAAAGAACTATGCACATAATGAATGTTATGTTGAACAGTATATATCCATACAGAACTGAAAACAGTTTATCCAAATTCAACTAATAATTTTTTACTTAAACTAAGAAAGAGGGGAAATGTCCGCCTATTCATTTGTCCACAGGGGGAAATGTCCGTGTGTAATTATCTATGTCAAGGGAAGAAAAAGATCGAACACGGAATAAATGTGTAGCCTGTAGTGGACACACAGTGGACACACATGGATACACAGAGCTGGTGATCTCTATCTGCAAAAACCCACTGATATAAAAACACTTGGAAAATGGCTCTTCGGAATATGTCTTATAAGAGATCAGAACTAGCAACAATACTAAACCAACAGATCCAAGTTTCTCCAGTATTAACTGCTAAACAGCCAATTCAGTGGCACATGAAATACATGCCAAAATACATGCCAGAATACATGCCAAAATACATGCCAAAATACATGCCAGCTGTAGCATCAACACATGCAAGAAATGATAGCCGACAACATATTGAGAGACTCTAGTGGAAGGCAAGTCCAGACCTGTTATCAGAAACCCTCATCACGACCTGTCAACAGGAAGCTTTGAAGTCAAAGATACCATCTTTTTTCTAGGCTATCACTTGACATCAAAGGGACTGCAATTTCTCATTATGCCATCTCCAGCTGTGAAATATATGCTACAGAATATGTAGAGCATATACTGTGGAAAAAATCACATACCCTCCACGGAGTATCAAAGTAAAAAGTTTTGCTGTAAAAGTCTGTTGAGTGAAAATTCTTAGCATTTGTACCTGCTAAATGTCATGGTGTAAAATTTGTACCTGCTAAATATCATGGTATAAAAAAGCATTGAAGTATGAGCCGTACAATTAATAAACCTCTCTAGTTGCTACAGATAAGAACCTGTGCAGAGTCTGCAGACCACGTTTATTTCATACAGTCAAACAACAGAAACATTCACATATCTGGAGTAAAAACAGACTGAACAAATTTTAATTCACATGCCACTATGTTAGTACCATTCTATTCAGTAGAGGGCACCACTATCCAGTCTCATACCACTGACTGCATTGTAGTTAATATTTGTGGCTGTGTGGTTTTGTCGATGTATGCTTTCATCTTCTTATCCAATTGTTAATCACAATGCTATGAAGTATCATATCACAATTTATCATATAATATTATATAATGATATAATATTATATATATATATATATATATATATATATATATATATATATATATATATATATATATATATATATATATATATATATATATATATATATATAAAAATATATAATATTATATCACTATATAATATTATATAATAAATTGTGATATGATGCTTCATAGCATTGTGATTAATAATTGATCTGAAATATTACATTAATATATATATATATATATATATATATATATATATATATTAATGCTACTCAGATTAAATGTTATCCTGTTCAAATTCCTTCTAAAAGAAGTAACAAATCACCACAAAACTCATTCATTAAAACTATTTGAAATGATCCTCAGATAAGATTGGCTAATGTTTCCCATGTTTTTTATCAAGTGGAAAATACCAGAAAACCCTTCCTGAAAAAACTGTTCACGACCCATAAATTCTTAGGAATTTTATCTTGAACTACTTTAACCTCGGAAATTACACATTAATGAATTAACTTATTAAACTGAAAACATTAAGTTTAAAATAAAATGACCACTTGTTATAAAATGAACACTATGTCATTATCTCAAACATTATAATATTATGCTATCAACTCCATAGACGACAACCATAGACGATAATTTATAATATAACCAAAATATACTTAATATTTCACTTGATATAAATCAGCGTGATTTTCAGATACCTAACACACGTGTCATATTGTTGCCAGTTTTCCAACAAAACTTCAAAAGTGTATTTGATACAACATTTTATATTATACGGCATTTATATATAACTAACAATTGTAATTATTACCAATCCTAACCAAAGCAGGTTGTGAAATAAATTTGTTGATGACCATTACAGCGTTTACTTTAAAGTCCCACATCAACAGATTTAGCCCTTCATAAATGAGGTTTGTTGATGTCCAAATATACAGAGCATGAACAACTTAGTACTATGCAGTCTGTTGAATAAAACGGTGCGTATTTTTTGTTAAAATCATCGAACGAATCGACTCTGATCGTTAGATCAGGCAACTTGCAAAAGTGTGAATAGACTTGTCATAATAAAACGACGGACCACTTCTGTAACTTTTTCGCCATTTTTTGACCCGGACCAAAAATTATTTAACAGTTTGTCTGACGATTTCACCAAAACTAAATAACAAATTTGAACAAATGAGCTAGCGTGTGATGGTGGCTACTAGGTAGGTTTGATTTTCCATTAAATGATTCTAAAACAATACAAATTAAAAAACTAAATTGATGAAGGACCTTTATCTTAAAAAGTGTATTTATACATGCTATACTACTCTGAATATAAAAGAATTATGAATTATTTACCAACATGTTGATGACTGCCACAGTACAGTATTAGCTGGACTGTTTAACATCATTCCGAAAATGTCACACCACGTTTACAGGTAAGATGCAAATCACCAACAAGTTGTCTAGTTAGACATGACTAGACTGTAATTTACCAGCCTCAGGCAGTCACAGTAAAGACATCGTGAAAGGTATTCAAGAGATACCTATGGAGTCGCTTGTATAGTTTTCACATCATGAACAATATGCTCCCTCAGGTGGAAGCCTTGTCCACACAAAAGCCATGAAAATCTCCCAAGGCCCAAACTCTTACAGCCATCAAATAGGGTTCTGGTCACTACTAAATTACCCCCTTCCAGGTCACCTATTCCATTAACACTCCTACAATCGCCATACAGGCATGGTTAGCGTGTGTGATTTCACCGCGATACGAAACCCCATATTTATGTTCCCACTGACGAAAACACTGCCAGTAAGTTTATGTAGCCAACAAAATAGAGCTATCTGCTTGGATATATCAGCAAAGGAAACTATAGACGCCTCTCAAGGACAGGGGCACAATGGGTTTCAATTAGCCCGCATCTGATCGCTGATTAATTACAGACTGGGAATCGGAAGTCAGAACTATGAACATGATTGGGTTTATCTTAGTGTAAGCCACGTATCATGTCACTTGTAATGACCCTGTAAAACGCCAGGCGGAGGTCTTCAAAAAACACTTCACAAACCAATGGTAGACATGCAACGTCAGGCGTAGTTGAAATGGTAGTGTCAACTCGTATTCATGTTTCTGAGATTTCTAATAAATTATGTGCACAAGTTTTGTGTACTGCTAAACAAGTTATGTACACTGCTAAACAAGTTATGTACACTGCTAAACAAGTTATGTACACTGCTAAACAAGTTATGTACACTGCTAAATAAGTTATGTACATTGCTAAACAAGTTATGTACACTGCTAATACGCTTAGCCAGGGACCCGTCTGCCCATCTTCAAGACGGACAAATGTCTTACGACAACGGGTAAAATAAAAATAAAAGATGGGTTTTTCTTTTTACAAGATGACATTTTTTTCACAAGAAAATTGTTTGAACTGTCTTAGACTTAGTGGTGACTTAGCGCATGCGGTCGTGATTCGACGAATGTTGTTGGCGGCAGAATAGCGAATACCGCCGATCTATAGACTATAGGACTATATATATTTTTAACTTTGACATTGTTGGAAAATAATGATACTGCGTTTGATCTCTATTTATTGTAATCATGTACGTCATTGATTGGGAAACGTGTTATGTGGCCTTTCTCTGTGCCTATCCATTGGCGCTCTCATTTGAAGAAACAATCCCGGATGTCGTGGGGCGAATTGAAAATTACACTTGCCAAGTGAGCGAAAAGATGCGATAATGTCAACGTCAAAGTTCACAACAGTAGATGCCTTTTTCGTAAACATGAATAAAAGCAGCGTTCCTATGATTGTCCCTGAACAGCATCCTTTGCTACGTTGGTGGAGATCCATAATGTTGATGTGCCTGCCGCTAGTAAGCAAGATGCTACTGTATTGTCGCCCATCGCTGGCACTCCGCAGTGGCCAAGCACGATTGTGGCAGAGTTTGAAATTGAGTCTGATTCGGGCTCCGATTCACATACATAACCGGTGTGTAGGCCCTACTATCGGCAGCAGTTTCCCGGTTCCTTAACTCAAACGACAGGCAAACCACGAACGATTAGGCAGTGCTCAGTCTAGTAAATTCATATTGTTATTTGTCCAATAGGCAATACTGAATCTGGATGATCGCTGTTTTATCAAATAAGTAATGCTTCAATGTATTACTTTAACCAGTTGTATTACTGAGTGCTATATCTTCTATTTTTATTTGTTGTATTGCTTTACTTTTAGTATAAAGCATTTGATTTTCAGTGTGATTGTAATTTTGTTATATTAGACGTATTTGCATGCATGTACTTAAAGTCTTAAGATGCTTCAAAGATTACTTTCACGCTCACATATCTAAAATAAAGTTTCAAGTTACCTTTTTCATCAACCTTCACGTGTTGGCTCTTCTTCTGTTAGTATTACTGTGTAGGTGATAACGCCAACCTCACTGCACAGCTAGTAAGACTCGACTGGGCCAATAATGGTTAAACCGGACTTGGACTGCCATTGAAAAAACCTAATTCGGGCAATAATGGCTGTCATTTGACATTTGCTCAACTTGCACTGGCTTTACCAGCGCAAAAACCAATTGGGCCAATAATGGCTGTCATAGACGTAACGGCCTCCACGGGAGCCGTTGGAGCGTTTCGGGTTTTTTTAATGTTCAAGACTGGCAAAATTTTATTTCTGGCTAATGGCCTGCTGTGTATAGGCCATGAATTCACATATAAAAAATCAAATTACACTTATATGTAGAGTTTCATAATATATTATAGAAAAATAAGCAAGAATATCTCTTTATAAAACAGTATATAAAATAAAGCCCTTGATACACAACATTAGAATTTGTCATTTCAAATGTGTTTACTCTAAGCAAGAATACTGGAAGCTACACAGGTTATCAAAAGGTCTGTCTATCATAAAAATAATTTTATGTGCCAAAATGTACCATTAAGGTACTTAACAGATTTCTAGCATCATGGTAAGAACCACTTTTGAGTAAATATACACACCCAGCTTAAGTAATCAGTCAAATGGTTGCAACAAACACTTTCGAGTACTAAGTAGTTACATAATCGTATTATTGACTAAGTGGCAGTACTCGAATTTTTATAAAATTAACCAAACATCATATTACTTATTACATAATAGTAAAGGTAAAGGTATATTCTTATATAGCGCGGTATCCGGTCCATTGGACTGCTCAAAGCGCTTTACACTTCACCCCCTGGCAGACCTGTTCATTCCAAGGCCATATCAACTTCTTTGGGAAGTATTCAACCACGCTGCAATTGCTGCGCGAAGGCTATTCGTTCACATATCCACCACTGTCTGTATTGCCAGGTACTCATTTATACAGCTGAGTGAACTGTGGCAACGTGGGGTGATCAAACTTGCCAAAGGTTCGAAGCGACCGGAGTGGGATTTGAAACCGGGTTCTCTCACTTGAGAGTCCGGCCTTCTAACCGGTATGCTATCGCGCCCCACGTAGACATGTAGGACATGTTAGTAATGTTGAAATCCTTTCAGAAGTAAAGACACGTTCTAAAAATCATGCTGTGTAGTCAGGTATCACACGTGTAAGACTTTCTTGAAGCACTTTACACTTCACCCCAGCAGAACTGTTCATTCCTACACCATCCAGGTGTGATGTACGCCATACTTGTGTCTCGCTTGATGGCCTATTGAAAATCACACAATAAATGCGACAGGTTCACCATTTTGAAATAAATCTTTTCCTACTGTTACTGCTACTAAGTGCCACGACTACGACCAACCCAATTTTTCTGGGAAGCATTCAACCATGCTGCAATTACGGTGCAAAATATATTCACATAATTCTACCACTGTCATCAGCCAGGTACACACTTACACAGATGAATGAACTGGGGCATTGTGGGGTGAACGAAATTGCCCAGGCTTTGAACCTGCATGTAGAGTTCAAACAAGGAACTAACTTAAACATTCTTTGACATTTCCCTTACCGAAACGTAATTTTCCGTAAGTAAAAGATATCAAATAAGCATATTTTTTACAATGGCCTTACAACTCTAGCATACAGCCATCCAATCCACCCTACAGCCATCGAATCCACCCTACAGCCACCCAATCCACCCTACAGCCATCCAACACACCCTACAGCCACCCAGTTCACCCTACAGCCACCCAATCCACCCTACAGCCACCCAATCCACCCTACAGCCACCCAATCCACCCTACAGCCATCCAACACACCCTACAGCCACCCAGTTCACCCTACAGCCACCCAATCCACCCTACAGCCATCCAATCCTGTGAATCTTGCTGCAGGTAAGAGTCCAACATTCTACCCACAAGCCCCCCCTGCCCCACACAGGAATCAGGAGGGTCAGCAGCTGTGCCCTGAATATTTATGTCAGTCCATCACCAGTTATATATCTATTCTACAAAGTAGTTTGTGACTTTGTCCGTCTGTTCTTATCTGTCTGTTCTCTCATATCTGTCAGTTTCACCTGTATCAGGAAATTTTGTAGGCATGCCCATGGGGATGGTTTGTATACATAAAAAAAATTTATTCTGGGGGGCGTATCATGAAGGTTCCACATAAGTTCCTTCGGACAGAATGAACACTTCGTGACACCAGCGATTGTATCATTCTTTGGGGCCTGAAGTTGTCACTGCCTTGGCTTTGCCCTTCCAACCTTGACTGGCTAGTACAAGGAATCATAAGCTCTTGCAGTGAGTGGCTGCTTTTTCTCCTGGGCAACTTGGCTAGTTTACTATAATATGTGCTCTGTCACCAGATATAAAGTCCAAAAGAAGCCTATTATCAAATTCCTCTCCGAATGCCAGGTGGTCAATCAGTTGGCGAACTGCCCAGACTGACGGTTTGGATTCGAATGCAAAACTTCCTTGTCAAAAGTTGAATGCCATACAAGCTACCTATTGAAGAAAAGTATGCTTCTTCTGAAGCACAAGATTCCAACATTTTCTGCTTGAAGAGAATATAACACAACACAATGACACAATGCAATAAGAAAAACTGCTATTGCGCCGAAATCCTTGAGAGCTCAAACCAGCTTGTGTACAATATCAAGTCGTGAACCGTTGAATGAGCACATGGAGCTATGGATGATAACCAAGCACAAAAGAGTTGGTCTTCAGGTGACGCTGAACCGGTTTGATTCAACTGTGGGAACAAATAGTAAGTAGATGAGAACTAGAGGATCGACGCTGTCTAGACTTTCTTGCAGGAGTGAGCAGTGAATGTAAATATGCTGGTTGTTTACATGAAAGTGTCTGATAGGATCTGATAATTGTAGATCTTAAAAAAATATGCTAAATCAAACAGGGGCCCAATGTAGACATCTCAGATGGGTCAGTGATTGAGAGAAACGGGGGAACCAAGTGACTCTTCCCAAAACATTTTTGAAGTTTCATTATATCCTTGCAAGAAACTTATTGTACTATGCATTAAATAATTAAATCTGAATAAAATAATTTTAAAATATTTACAGCATTCCTGGAAAACAGTACCTCTGGGTCAGGTCATTCTTTGCATTTTGGGGCCATCCAGAAAAGGTTCCTAAACACCACATGAGACACTGTATCTTTGTACCCACCTTTGAGTAAAAATACCTATAAGTCAGATCATTCTTCCCGTGGAAATATCCGTTCTCTACGGCAATCTGCTTCATCTTCATGTCTGGTTTCGCACACACACACTCAACGGCAAACGAAGAAGCCTGTGTCTTCACATCACGTGATCTGATATCCGCGTCTGTCGAATCACACCCCATCGAGACCAGGGTTAGATGTTTCAGAAGTTGCCGTTTTCGCTCTGTCCTCGTGAGGTTAAGTAATCCTCAGCGATTTCACACTCTGACTTCAACCACGTCCTTATGTTCTTGTTTAACCTAATCAAAATCAGGGTTAACAAAATCCTTTTCGATGTCAGTGTCCATGAATTAAAACCTATTCAATCTGGCGTGCACCCCTTGTCTTTGCATGGGTTGATATGCCACTATACACAGACCATATGACACATGTAGTTGACAGCTCCGTGTTCATCCAACAGTAGTAAGAGTGCACAAACCCTACTCCAACCATGAGAGTTTTCTTAGTAGTCAATATGTAAACAGTTCTTACCAACCTATAAATTCCTCTATGTCAACTCTCCTATAGGCATCTTGTTGTTGAATGTTTACTTAAATCCAGTGACACACGACATACAATGCCCTCTGGTGACTGCTGCTGCTGCTGCTGCTGCTGCTTCAGATAAAGTTAATGTGAAACGTCGGTTGTCATACAGCTGTCGCATTTAAATGTCCGATGACTTCATTAATCTAGTTATCACCGAGTGAAGTCCGTATTCATACATTTTGACGTCCCTGACTTGGGAATCTGGCAAACCACTAACAAAGTGAATCAGTACTTAGTGACGTCAATGTGACAAAAATAACCTTTGGAACACCAGATTTTTAGAAAAACACAACTCTTATCTTGAAGCCTTATGATTCTGTTCCACAATGCTCCATCCACTTATTTATGATACATGGATTCTGTTCTGGCTGTCTAAAGTCTGCAGATAAGCCACTTGTTTTCCTTTTCCCCTGTTGCTGTAGTTCCGCCTTATCTGTCTATACAGCACTACAATCAGCTAATGCCATAAGTCAGTATATATCCAGTCCTCAACTTGGAGAATAATCTTCAATCCTTCCAGGCAAATTGCGGACAATCCAGCTTCGATTGTCAAAAAGTCCACAATATCTCTCCTTCACTCGATGCAATAAAATGCAACGTCCAGTACTATATGATCATAAAACATATTCTTCTTTCATCCAGTATGATACTCAGTGCTCAACGCTCGATGTCTGTCTGACAAATGACATTGTCAGCAACACGCGATCACATGCATCCATTCATCAGACATCAATGACAATCTCTGCGAGCAGAACGCACCAAAGACATCCTCTATCATAAGACATCACTGACAATCTCTGCGAGGAGCATGTCCCGAACACATCCTTTGAGAACCCCGGAAGATGTATCCACAGAACGAGAGACACTGATCGATCTTCCACGATACACCGGTCATCCATGCACGACCAGGAGCCACGGCTGAACGACTATCGCCACCTTGTCATCCGGTCACTTTGTGTTGGCCGCGCCACGTCGGTCACTACAATAGCCACGTGCCTGCTACCAACGACTACACACACACAGGCCTCCTGTCTGAACACCTGTCAGGTTCTACCTGTCCAATCAGCCCGTGTGACGAGCAGAAACACCTGAAGTGTGCCACTGTGTGACAGATGGGTTAAAGTTGTCAACCGATTTTATCTATCAACGGCACTGCTACTGTAAAAGCCATACAAGACTCTAAGTCCGGATGGATTACACACACGTCATTTGTTCCCTATTCAAATCACACCTGTCACGCAGCCGTTTAATGCGCTATCTCTATAATAATGTAGCAATTAAATTTGCGTACACGAAAGGCTGAAATTCATAACTGCCTGTTACGAGAACATCAAAAAGTCAACCAACTTACCACTTGAAGGGTCTTGCTTACTAAGTACCGGCGGCTGGCTTAGATGCAGTGCAAAAAGAAGGCCACTAATGAATTGGATAGGGAGACGGCAAAGATGAGACGCGTGAAGATGCTAGGGGGTTATCAAGGCAGGGATGGGCATCTAGGAAGATGTGTTGCTGGGAAGACGTGTTGCTGGAAAGACGTGTTGCTGGAAAGACGGGTTGCTGGAAAGACGGGTTGCTGTACAGAGGAAATCAGGTAAGTAACTTTTTTACTTATTTTTCAGATTTACATTTGAAAATAATTATTTATGACTATATGCATCAGTAGTGCACACAAGAGTGAATAGAGTGCTATATAAATACTGTAATTTATTAGTACTTCATCAGTACTACTAAAGTAATGCACAAGTTGGGAGGCTTTATGAATTCACAGGGAAAAACTTAACAGTTCTAGTGCCAGATCTGAAATGTTTAATTAACCATTTGACCTCCTCAAAAATCGAACTGAAAAGGGACAGCTAGGTGCCAAATTTAAATTTAACTGCCCCCCCCACAAAAAACTGCCAGTGAGAAGTACTGACAGTTTCCTTAAGACCGGCTGACAAACAAGTCAGTGCTTGTTAGGCAGAAAGAACCCAGGTGACAGCAGTTCCTCCCAGGCATGTGTAGATAAAGTATGAACTGCCCGGGGGACAGGGGCAGCTGTGAATGGCTAGTCTGTCCTACTTGACACACTTCAGGCGCAGTCTCAAAACATTCATGTACAAAACATACGTTCTTATATAGTACGGTTTCCAGTCCACAGGAGAGCTCAAAATGCTTTACACTTCACCCCTTGGCAGATTTATTTATGCTTCACCCACTGACAGACTTGTTTTCACTTCACCCACTGGCAAACTTGCTCATTTTAATGCCATCTCGACTTCTCTGGGAAGCATTTAGCCATACTGCAATTACTGAGCGAAGATTACTCATTCACGTTCCCACCTGTGCCTGTAGCCAGGTACTCATTTATGAACTGAGGCAACGTGGCATGAACACAATTGCCCAAGCTTTGAAACAGCAGTAAGAGGATTCAAACCCAGGTCCTCTGGAATGGGAGTCTGGTGTTCTAACCACAGTGCCACCGCACCGCACCCCATCCCATGCCGCCCCACCCCACACGCCACCCAACCCCACACGCCACCACCTGCCACCCAACCCAAGCCAAGACCAATGAAATTTAGCATTGGAAACGTGCAACTTTGGCACTTCATCCAACATAACGCAAACCTGCCTGCATGTGGTCAAGGACAACACCCTTATGAACTGTGATCTGAAAATAAACTAGTTTTTTAAACAAGGATGCTAAATGAAACAACTTTACCCCCCCCACCCTTATGAAACCAATCTTATGTAGTGTGTCAATGTCTTCAGAAGGTGTCTTACCTGGTACTCTTAGTTCTTACTGAGCAAACAAAACAAGGGAAACACACCTGGTATGGAACTGACATGTTCTGTTTTCTACTCTTGACTCAATAAATCATGACAGACCCAGCATTCTGAGACAAATGTACAGTGTGGTGTCATCATTCACAGCGGCCTAATACATCATTATGGCACGTACAGCTATGTGCATGTAAGACGTAATTGTAGCGACATAACGAGAATAACAAACCACCAGGTGTTTAAAATATGCGGCCACAAGGCACTGTTCATTATAACAAGGATACACTGATGACTTGGCATTTTAGGGTATTCTAAAGTTCCTAGGTGTTAAATTACTGTAACAGTATTAATATACAGATGGACTGACAGACAGACTGATGGATGGACAGCCAAGCAGACTGGACAGACAGATATACAGGCAGACTGATGGACAGATGGCAGATAGATCACTGACACTGTTTCTGACAGGAAGACAAGCAGATGGACAGAGAGGTAGCCCGACAGACGGTCAAACAGACGCCGGTCGGACAGACAGACTGACGGACACTTGGACAGACGGACAGGCAGACGAACACATCAGCAGACTGATCCATGGACAGAAAGACAAACAGACTGACAGACGGATGGACGAATGAATGAACTAACGGAAGGGTGGACACCCCCAGTTTACAGACTGTGAGGCCCCGTTATGTTCTTTACCTCAAATCATTATGACTTGCTGTCTTGGCTGTCACACCAAGTGGCACCTCATCTGTCACTACATGTTTCTGTAATAGCTTCTTTTTCAGTCATGATATTCCTCAAATGGTACATAAGTTTCTTTCACCAAAATCTAAATTATATATGCCACCTCTGTGTTGCTACAAGTCATTGTGTTATCTTTATGACAGAGTTAGCTCTTGCCTAGGGAGGTGTTGTGCGTGACTCGACTGTCATCATAAAGCAAGAATGCTATAAGGATACTCTGTCTGTTGGGGCAACTTTTATTTCCTTCACTACTTCAATCCTTGTGAACTTTGAACTTAGCCCCAGTTGTCGCATAAACTAATCAGATGCAACACTAAGAAATAATTCAAGAAAATGTAACTAAAATGTGAATAAAATGTTTGTTATACCAGATATAAACCAGTCTGTGTAAGACTATGGTAGAAAATAGCAATACCAGGTAATCGGATCTACAAAAAAGAAAAGAAAAAATCTGGGGGACGTTGTTGCAACAGGAAATAAAAAATTACATCTATCTAAAGACAGGAAATGACACATAGCAGTCTTATCTGCCAATACATGTGACATGTAATAAAATTCAATTCCTTGTAGCATGCCATTAAATAAATGAACTCCGGGCATATCCTGCAATTACCTGACCCTAGAATCCCTGCCAAAATAGTAGTAATGGTTCCCATAAATTCTCATCATGACTGACTTGCTTTAAAACTGTCAACAACTTGCTTTAAAACTGTCAACAACTTGCTTTAAAACTGTCAACAACTTGCTTTAAAACTGTCAACAACTTGCTTTAAAACTGTCAACAACTTGCTTTAAAACTGTCAACAACTTGCTTTAAAACTGTCAACAACTTGCTTTAAAACTGTCAACAACTTGCTTTAAAACTGTCAACAACTTGCTTTAAAACTGTCAACAACTTGCTTTAAAACTGTCAACAACTTGCTTTAGAACTGTCAACAACTTGCTTTAAAACTGTCAACAACTTGCTTTAGAACTGTCAACAACTTGCAGGCACACAGCACAGAACTGGGGAATGTGTAGGAAGTTGTAAATGTGTCTTGAAATCAGAAAAGACACCAAAAGCCATAGTTCCTCTACACAGGATAAACCAAAAGATCCCATGTATGGAGTAAATGTATGTAATAAGTTCTCATGGATAATCCGATATGCAGTGTTAAATACCAGTGCCCCAGGGGATATGTGTAACCTGACATTTGGACACTGACATCTGGAAATGAATTTTTTTCATAATTTACTGACATGACTTTAATGTTGCAAATTCTAACCTGTGCCAACACTGCCAGTCCATGGCATAAACCATGTAGAATGCGAAGGTAATAAATTACTTGGAGGCTGCAAAAAGACTGAGTGGTGCCATCTAGTGGATTAATCTGCATAACATGTCACATTCCAGCAGTGAGGGAAGAAATTAATATTTGCTATAATGAGTGTGCATCAGTTAGACAAACAGGAGACACACAGACCCAGTTTTATTTATTCTGACTAGACGATAATTGTATGTTGAGAAAAGATTAATAATTTGCAAAAAGTTTGTACAGACTCACCGATTACTTGTTGAAACTGAAAAGTATACTACAATTTAGACCACCTAAAAGTGCTGCGGTAAAGTGTAGAATCACACTGTCAGTTTACTCCAAGACAAATCTACCACCACTAATCTAATTAGATAGTATTAGCATATCATTGTCATTAAACATTATTTTTTAAGTGTCACATTTACAGCATGTACTGCTAACTTGGAAATCCAAGATACCTATATTGGTGGTGCCATCTGGTGGATCATTTGTAACCCTGTCATTGCCACCAGCCACATGCGCCACCTGGTAGACTAATGGAACACAACACAAAATGACGGCTCAGCCAACTTCAGAACATCTGGTACATTACTATTATAGTCTAATACATAGTGTCATCATGCATTAATGTAACATACAATAAATTGTTTTGATGGCTACTATTTCAAACAATTTCAAACTATTTCCCAAGTTATTGAAGAGTAAAAGAATGTAAAGAATGTGACATGCAGCATTGTAATCGACAACAACGGGAAGGAGAGAACAACCAACAATTTCTGTTGCCAGAAAACTAGGGTTGTCGTGGGGGGGGGCCATGCTTCCACAGAACTTCATTGTTGAAAATATGATAAATTCTATTACATTTTCCCACACCCTGTCTCTTCTAAGCATAATATAAAATATAGTATTTCAATGGAAAATAAACTAATTATATAGTTGAAACTCCATTGAAAAATATTTTTTCTTATTTTACATTACGTTGTCGTGTTGATCCTAAACCCTCAAAATGATTCTGTTTTGAAGGGAGCAACCCGTTGGCCCAGTAGAAAAACCTGGACACTAGCCACTGGGTGCCTGAATGTGTGCATGCATGTATGTATAGCTCTGTTACACTGGTCAGTTAGTGTGGAATGTCTCACAACAGCTGGTCAGTCACATCAACATTCTCACCTGTTGGGCACAGACCGCAACTACTTACACCGTCCATCAACCATTATTACCCATTACTTATTAAAATGTGAGTTTGCCAGCAATTCTCTTTCATAAAATGCATATATTCAATGCTGTGAACTTAACCAAAACTTGTTAATAACTAATGTAACCATGTAGCATTAATACTTAATAAATAATTAAGTAATTTAAATGGTAACATATTAAGTACATTTGAATTATTGTAATAGTTAGAAGTACTAAACCACAGAACAATAATTTGAATGTGGTGCTATATAAGAAATTTGTTATTATTAAACACAGGACAAAATGGCTACTTTGCCCAAGACAGAAGGTAGCGTGAGACAGTTAGTTTCCACCCTGTGTAACGCTCCTGGCCGGTGTTTATTATCACTTCATAATTTTTAATAATTAGTCATCACCACAGTAATAGCAGTTGGTTTCACTCCAAACCTGTTCTGGCTGGTGCCTGGCAGTTTAACACTAATTATAATTTTTTTTAATAAACAGTTTACTGGCTTGCCACATTTCCAAATCATCACATAGAAGACTGAACAATTAAAACATCTGAATTAAATTTAACATAAAAAATTGACTAATTTACTGGGCTTGAATGTGACATTTCTACAGGCATGGATGTGATTCTTGAGACATCACCTGATAAATAGATATCATTAGTGTTAAACACGCCTTAATGTGGTTTTGCTTATCTAATTCGATATGAGGAATATTACGTAGACTAAGCAAGACATGATCCTGAGAATAGGGAACATCCTGGGTGAAACACCCATCTAGATGTCATAATAATATTACATAAATACTAACCAAGTTGCCGAGAACAACAAGGCAGCCACGGCAAGAGACTCCTTGCACTACCCAGTCAAGTTTTGGCAGGGCATGTCAACTTCACGCCCTAAAATTCATGTATAACTGTTGGTTTCACGAAGCGTTCCGTGGACGTTTTATGTAGATCACGTAACTCACAACAGTCGCAGAAAACATGCATAGCATTGCGAACCATCCCATGGGCCCCCCGGGCACGCCTACAAAATGTCAGCCCCACACATGCAAACCTGACGGATATACACGGAACACACAGACAAACAGACAGTCAGACAGACAGAGTCACAAACTACTCTATTATATAGAAACTGCATTTTCTCAGACCTTTTTCTGTACTGGTAAGCACTTGTGGTAGGTTAGTGACTGGATTAAGACTGCACTGATCAGGCATCAAGAATTCACGACTTCATGCCGTGCTTGTTTTGAGTCATAAGTTTTTATGAGGCAGCAGGCAGAAGCAAAATCAATAGCTGGCTCAAGCTGGAAAAGCTTCTAGGAAAATAAAACATATCAGCTGATGTGTGATAATATGATTTATCACAGTCCTCTAAATAAACGACTGCAATAGTGCCCAATAAAATTGTAGTTGACATTCGCTGGAGCTTGACATTGCGAGATGACAGACAAGATCACATCACCGTTAGCAACAATTGGAAGACAGAATCATTGCCTTTAGTAATGGATAGCAAGTAAGGCCATTGGCAATTTGGCATTAGCAACAGTTGGCATGCAAGGTCGTTGCCATTATCAACAGTTGGCAGGCAAGATCATCGCCATTAGCAACGTATAGTAAACAAGGTCATTGTTAGGCACAATCATTATTATTAGCAACAGTAGGCAGGCAAGGTCATTGCCATTAGCAACAGTTGGCAAGCAAGGTCATTGTTATTAAAAACAGTTTCCAGACATAATCACTGTAATTAGTATGCTAAGTTCAAAATATATGGCAGACAATCACAATTGTTTTCATATTAAATTAAATCATTGTCTCTCTGCTACAGGCTATGTCTGGTCATATTTTAGTATTACACCATTTCTTCCTTTATGTATAATCAATATATTATGTGGGGTATTCAGAGAATAACGATTCCATCGAAAGAACTGGGTTTCTTGTAGTAGGCTGTTGATATTAAATATGTAAATATTTTCAAGTTGATTTAATCATTGTTTGTTTGGTTCAGCATTTACAACATCTATATTCTTAATCAGGACAACGACATTTAATGTTTGGCATAGCTCTCAGATGTTGACATTTTGAATGCTGTGTTTATATTTCTGTATATAAATACCAGACTTTGGGTAATAGTAAAATGTAATAGTAATACCCCCGGTAGTAACTATTACAATTGTTCAAGTAATAGTAATAGATGGAACAGAATGCAATGTAATAGTAGTTATAATAGAAAGCAAAGTAATAGTAATTAAGCTATTACTTTACTATTACAATTGAACATTTCAATCACACCAAAATTTAATTTCATTGAAAATAATCAGACAAAAAAAAAATTCAGTACTTTGACATAACATGACTTGTTAACATTTCCAATTTGGAACCTGGTTTAGTATCTGAGTCATGACAGTCATTAAATTTTAGCACTGTAAGCAGGAGACACTGTGACAGTGCGACTGCTGCATGGGTTACAGGCTTCCAGAACTAAACAGACTGTCTTTAACATCTGAACCAACCAACCAACCAACCAACCAACCAACCAACCAACCAACCAACCAACCAACCAACCAACCAACCAACCAACCAACCAACCAACCAACCAACCAACCAACCAACCAACCAACCAACCAACCAACCAACCAACCAACCAACCAACCAACCAACCAACCAACCAACCAACCAACCAACCAACCAACCAACCAACCAACCAACCAACCAACCAACCAACCAACCAATCAATCATTGCCATCTCCCAACCCTAGCTGCCAGTCTGCCATCCTAGGTAATGTTTGAACAAAATCGAGGGGCTTAAACCAAATTTTCTTAGTTTTTCTTAGTTGGTAGCTAACTTGCACACTATTGACCAAAAGTGTGAAAAACATCCTATCCTTGAGCCAATAATTAACTGTCCACCAAGCAGCAGCCGAGCAGTATGGGTCTACTATGGGATAATCAGACTGTGTTATGTGACAGTGACATTGCTTTTCTGTTTCATTCCAATGAATATATGAAACTTCTACATCCGACTGGAATTGTGAGAGGTTAATTTAATTGGGAAATTTATGAGTTAATTGTAATTTTAATTGCCAGCAAGATCTATCGCCCAGATCTATGTCGTTTGAAGGATGCAGTTTTCCAGAAGCTCATGTCAGTTAAATGCAACAGCCATCTTTTAAAGTAAAGCGATCTTGTTCTGACGTTAGATATGTGATGTGATATAAAACACCCAGAGATCAAGTACAGAGAGACTACAGACAGGACATCTTGTTCTGATGTTAGATATGTGATGTGATATAAAACACCCAGAGATCAAGTACAGAGAGACTACAGACAGGACATCTTGTTCTGATGTTAGATATGTGATGTGATATAAAACACCCAGAGATCAAGTACAGAGAGACTACAGACAGGACATCTTGTTCTGTTGTTAGATATGTGATGTGATATAAAACACCCAGAGATCAAGTACAGAGAGACTACAGACAGGACATCTTGTTCTGATGTTAGATATGTGATGTGATATAAAACACCCAGAGATCAAGTACAGAGAGACTACAGACAGGACATCTTGTTCTGTTGTTAGATATGTGATGTGATATAAAACACCCAGAGATCAAGTACAGAGAGACTACAGACAGGACATCTTGTTCTGATGTTAGATATGTGATGTGATATAAAACACCCAGAGATCAAGTACAGAGAGACTACTGACAGAACATCTTGTTCTGATGTTAGATATGTGATGTGATATAAAACACACAGAGATCAAGTACAGAGAGACTACAGACAGGACATCTTGTTCTGATGTTAGATATGTGATGTGATATAAAACACCCAGAGATCAAGTACAGAGAGACTACAGACAGGACATCTTGTTCTGTTGTTAGATATGTGATGTGATATAAAACACCCAGAGATCAAGTACAGAGAGACTACTGACAGAAACCCAGAGATCAAGTACAGAGAGACTACTGACAGAACATCTTGTTCTGATGTTAGATATGTGATGTGATATAAAACACCCAGAGATCAAGTACAGAGAGACTACAGACAGGACATCTTGTTCTGATGTTAGATATGTGATGTGATATAAAACACCCAGAGATCAAGTACAGAGAGACTACAGACAGGACATCTTGTTCTGTTGTTAGATATGTGATGTGATATAAAACACCCAGAGATCAAGTACAGAGAGACTACTGACAGAACATCTTGTTCTGATGTTAGATATGTGATGTGATATAAAACACACAGAGATCAAGTACAGAGAGACTACAGACAGGACATCTTGCCACATCTCAGTATTGTTGTATGCGAGAGATCTTGTGTTGACAACAATCAATTGACACTAAAGTAAACAGTTGTTTTGCCTCCAAAATAAAGAATAAATTGTCGTCTAAATAATTGTTGTTTTGTAGTTTTTCATAAAATGTGCACTTACTATCGACGATACACCTATCAGTTAATTTGAATCTATGTAAGTGATTAAATATGTAAAATGTTTACTTGAAAGAAAATAGTTCCGATGGAAAACGTAATAATAATAGTAATAGCTTGTAATAGTAATATATTACATTGCCTTCAGCATGTAATAATAAAAGTAATAGAAAGAAAAATAGAAAAGAAAAAATCTATTACATTGCAATGTAATAGACCCCAGGCCTGATAAATACTATGCTACTCAACATAATAGGTAGTGTTTAATGTAGGAGCTGGTTGAACAATATCAGTGACTGCTGAATATCTGCCCCACAATGTCCCTATTTCTGGGCCTGTGTCAGACCAGGTATTAGAATCAATTCTGACAAACTGAATTACAGGTCTATGTCTACAGTAACTCAATTCCTACACAGATAGACAGACGTTATTGGATAATCCTGCAATAGCTGACAGTGAATCTCTTCACCAGCCACTAAGAATGCCAAGCCGACAATTCAAAATGTTGGTTTTATAATGTACGGAGTGCCAACAGTGCAAAATCATTACAGCATTTTTTTTTATTTGTTTCTGCTTTAAATTGCAAAAGAAATATTATTGTACCTTGCTGTATTTTAATAACCCCTGTGGGTGGGGTATTTAGACAAAAATACAAGGATGAATACAAATGCATGATAGAGCTCTACCCTGGATACAATGAATAAGATATCACAGGTAGTGCTTGACCCCATAATAAGATATCACAGGTAGTGCTCTACCCCATAATAAGATATCACAGGTAGTGCTCTACCCCATAATAAGATATCACAGGTTTCCACTCTTTTTATAACATAAAATTCCATGAATTTCAATGGCCTTTTCCATGACAGGTGTGGACTATTGTCAATGCCTCATTGTAACGTGTATATCCATGTGTTTTACCAGGCACACATTTATGCATACATGAATATATCCATGCAAATTAAAGCTGCTTCTTCAAACGGTTCTGCCCATCGCGAATCCGGTTTATTTATGTCCAGATGTGTAGTGTGTGACTAGTTTAAGTAATGTGCAAGGTCTGTTTTAAAGAAATGCCAAATTTGTTCAAATCATCAAAAGAATTGACTTCAGTTATTAGAACAGGTACGGATCAAAATAGTTGATACCCAAAATGGTAAACAATGTGTGGGTCAATGCTGATCATGGGCGTGACCTCCATCCTCTCGCTGATCATGGGCATGACCTCCATCCTCTTGCTGATCATGGGCGTGACCTCCATCCTCTTGCTGATCATGGGCGTGACCTCCATCCTCTTGCTGATCATGGGCGTGACCTCCATCCTCTTGCTGATCATGGGCATGACCTCCATCCTCTTGCTGATCATGGGCGTGACCTCCATCCTCTTGCTGATCATGGGCGTGACCTCCATCCTCTTACTGATCATGGGCATGACCTCCATCCTCTTACTGATCATGGGCATGACCTCCATCCTCTTGCTGATCATGGGCGTGACCTCCATCCTCTTGCTGATCATGGGCGTGACCTCCATCCTCTTACTGATCATGGGCATGACCTCCATCCTCTTGCTGATCACATGACAAAGCAAAAAAATTTCACCACAGGTGAAAATCGCGATTTTTCAGCATTTCGATTTTCACTTAATGACTGAACAAGTATTAAGTAATTTAATAGCTTGCCTGATGATTTCACAAAAACTACATAAAAAAGTTGCACAAACGAGCTAGCATGTAACTATATAACTATATGTGAATACTAAGTAACTATATAGGTGATTTTTGGCAAATTCAGAGTATGTCACAAAATAAAGTGTTTTAAAAGTCCTAAAAACTCAGACAATCAATAAAAACTAACCAACGATTGACAGGACATCTAGAGTTCAAGGACATAATTGAAGGGAGAACCATGACCCCTCCCCTTAACAATCTACAGATATGAAAAAGAATGAAGTCAAACAAGTATCTCAATATATGCCCCTTGGCCGGTGTTCACATACGTTCACGTACGCACCTACAGACAAGGTTTACGCTGGTCTTACTCTAATTCAGTACTACCGATTTCAAAGTTGAACCTAATATTTTCTGGTCATGATTACTGGTATACTGAATATCAAAATTACTTTGTACCGAAGCAATGGGTAATTTTGTGAGTTCGTTCAAGTACACATATCTGGATAATAACCCACCTTGACTTATAACCAGTCTACTGTTGTTACTGACCATTTAATATGTGGATATGATTTAAATATATAAATAAAGGGGTTTACCTGTGTGTTTGTGTTCTAGGGTCCAATGGCACAAAACCAGTTATTATCATTAGTTTCGTACTAAAAAGAACATGACAAAATAAAGCACTTGCATTGTTATAAAAAAATGTGTTTCCATCTTACCATCTCTGTAACACTGTAGCCCCCTCTAGACAGTAATGCCCCAATGGCTAAGTATTGGTTTGCTACGTTGAACGAACATGTGCATGCATGTACGCCCTCTATAAACGGATTCGGTAATCAATGCGTGGTATAAATGCAGCAGCATAAATTTTCATATATGAGCAATAGGGAGCAGGATCTTACATCCAAAAAAACCTGTAAATATTAATAAAGCAAACCACATATAAATATGTTACATATATGTTACATACATGTGTCAAAGTTTTCTACTGTCAGTTATATGCATGGAACAACAACAAAACGCATACATGTTATGTCTAGGTGCAAAGGTGCAACATGTTATGTCTAGGTGCAAAGGTACAACATGTTATGTCTAGGTGCAAAGGTACATGTTATGTCTAGGTGCAATGTTATGTCTTATGTGTATAATAAAAAAACTGGTCAGACATAGGAAAATAACTCTCCTGTAATTCGTAGATGCAGAAAAGACACAAAGGAAATGCAATAAACGTTGTGTCAACCTACATCAGACTTGACATGCTGCCAAAGTAATTTCATGGCAACAGCTCAAACAAACCTTCTTCCACTGGTCATACAACCAGGCAGATCTTACATCTGATAACATCATGTCAAATCATATTTTGTCAAATAGGTCATGCACATAAGCATGCAAGAATAAATCAAGATCCCAGACGCACATAAAGAATGGTATTCCAACAATTTCAACAACACATTTTGTCGCAACTTGGTCAATGGTAATGTCATATTGTACATGAGTGCCGACGGCCTGCAAGCTATCATGTACAGCAACAACACCGCCTGTACAGAACCCGCTAATCTACTTAAGGGGTCTACAAATAACCAACAACATTAGCATGGCTGAGCCAATACATGGCCGGACCAACAACATGGCCAGACCAACAACATAACCATATAGCCAACTACATGGCCAGGCCAAGTGCCTCTCATCATTGTTACATATATCAGGTGTAGGCCACAGACTCTGCCTATGCCACCACCAACACACACACAAGAGATACTCGTAGACATTGGAACCTGCACTAATCAGACACAACCACACAAGATGAGCCAGTCTTCGTACACCACTGATAGCCAATCTCAACAGATATCATTCTCACAGCACCTACAATTCAGGCCTGCAAAGCCAAGCTAGATTCCTAGTAATTACTAAGTCATAATTGCAATTGATCCGTCTAAACTGATAATTCCAATATCAGTAATAATCATCCGACTCCAGAGTGGTGACCACTTCAAAGCAGCGGAAATAACAGGCTAAACAATGCAAATAACAGGCTAAACAATGCAAATAACAGAATCGTAGCCGGTAAATATTCATGATATCTTGCCGGGCTGTGCAACTCATGGCCGCGTCTGGGGCTTCAGTGCTACAGTGTACTTAGAGGTAATCATCCCAGATGATATGGGGCACTTCATAGGAGTGGTCTTAACCAGCCCTATATAATTATGAATTCTTATAATCAGATCTGGTGAGTCAACAGAGATACTTCATCAAGTCCCACCACTGAACTATCATTTCTAACATCATTTCTGTGACACACTGCTCCGTGCAGCCTGGCGCTTAGACAACGACATATCTGAAAGTATGTTTTGTATATTCTACAGAGAGAATTAAGTTGTTTAAATACAATATTCAAACACGCAATTTAGATGATCCAGAATACCTGTACTTCTCAGTCACCACATATCTTCCAACTGACCAGATCTACTGATTTAAAAACCATGACCAAATGTCATCGCTGATAAATCCAACATTTTCCCGGATAAGATCATTGACTCTCTACCAGGTCTACAGGTGTAATACTGCCCCAGTCTCCCGTGAACATGAGTCTATAAACGTCTCACTGCCCAGACTTGTGTTTCCATCTGACTTCTGTGGTGCAGATAAATGACTCATGGACTTTTTCAGTCTTCTAAAAACATCATGACTGCTCTGGGTAGATAACCAGCATAACAGAGAGACAAGCTGCCAGTCAGCTGTAATACAACAAGACAGTGTTACCATCAGCACTGGTTGTGGAAGATGGCCAGTGCTGCCTATCAGCCGTGGCCTAACAAGACAGTGTTACCATCAGCACTGGTTGTGGAAGACGGCCAGTGCTGCCTATCAGCCGTGGCCTAACAAGACAGTGTTACCATCAGCACTGGTTGCTGTAGACGGCCAGTGCTGCCTATCAGCCGTGGCCTAACAAGACAGTGTTAGCATCAGCACTGGTTGCTGTAGACGGCCAGTGCTGCCTATCAGCCGTGGCCTAACAAGACAGTGTTACCATCAGCACTGGTTGTGGAAGACGGCCAGTGCTGCCTATCAGCCGTGGCCTAACAAGACAGTGTTACCATCAGCACTGGTTGCTGTAGACGGCCAGTGCTGCCTATCAGCCGTGGCCTAACAAGACAGTGTTAGCATCAGCACTGGTTGCTGTAGACGGCCAGTGCTGCCTATCAGCCGTGGCCTAACAAGACAGTGTTACCATCAGCACTGGTTGCTGTAGACGGCCAGTGCTGCCTATCAGCCGTGGCCTAACAAGACAGTGTTAGCATCAGCACTGGTTGCTGTAGACGGCCAGTGCTGCCTATCAGCCGTGGCCTAACAAGACAGTGTTACCATCAGCACTGGTTGCTGTAGACGGCCAGTGCTGCCTATCAGCCGTGGCCTAACAAGACAGTGTAACGGGTAACCCTGTCCTGGTGAAAACCTTAATATTTAACCATTTTCCATATGGGTTGAATTTGATTAAATATATTGATTTATAACTTTCATTATCATATTATATATAATATTATCTTCATTTACAATGACAGAAATTATATTATGATGACAATAATATTATCTTCTTTATCTAGCAAGTGGCCAGTAAAATTATTATTTTTAATTGAATCACAAATGTTATATTTAATAATTTTCAGTGTCCATGCTAAGCTGGAGTCAGAAATTATGCCAAGTTAGTAATGAGCAGCATGTGCGATAAACATATACATACTGTTATATAAAATAATAATGTTGCTAAAAATGTTCAATCATGATTACAACTTGAAGTCTTGATCACATAATGTATCCAATTACAATTGATTATTAAAATAATGATAACATGTGTCCCTCTTTAGCAGTGTAAATTCATAACCAATTCATATAAGCCACACAAAGACAAATTCATTTGCATCCAAAGCAAGCAAAAAGAAACACAATTCTGGTCTCTGTAGTGTGTTTGAACTACTCCACATTTTCTGTTTTACTTACACTTACAGTCTTATGCAAAACTTTCAATCTCCATAGGTACTTAGAATATACATTTAGTATAAAGTTACACTTACTAAGCACAGGAAACTGTAGTTACACTATAAATAGCCTGTAATTGGATGTAACTGTGTAGACAACACCATGGTTAACTGTGATGACACCAACTCTGGTGTCACTGTCAATGAATGTCACATGTCCTGTTGTAATCTCTCCTGCCAAGAACACCTAAATTTCAGTCAAACCTAGAATGAGCTGCATATCTTATCTATAAAATTCTCATCAGACGAATCAAACCATAAATTGACGAGTTGTAACAAGATAAATACTACTTTAAACATTTACTAACAGTAACAAAAACATTTGGTGTAAACATTGCAAAGTCATATATTTGCCATTTGTTAGATTTCGTTTTGAAACTCTTGTGCGAGAGTATTACACACACACACACACACACACACACACACACACACACACACACACACACACACACACACACACACACACACACACACACACACACACACACACACACACACACACACACACACACACACACACACACACACACACACACACACACACACACACACACACACACACACACACACACACACACACACACACACACACACACACACACACACACACACACACACACACACACACACACACACACACACACACACACACACACACACACACACACACACACACACACACACACACACACACACACACACACACACACACACACACACACACACACACACACACACACACACACACACACACACACACACACACACACACACACACACACACACACACACACACACACACACACACACACACACACACACACACACACACACACACACACACACACACACACACACACACACACACACACACACACACACACACACACACACACACACACACACACACACACACACACACACACACACACACACACACACACACACACACACACACACACACACACACACACACACACACACACACACACACACACACACACACACACACACACACACACACACACACACACACACACACACACACACACACACACACACACACACACACACACACACACACACACACACACACACACACACACACACACACACACACACACACACACACACACACACACACACACACACACACACACACACACACACACACACACACACACACACACACACACACACACACACACACACACACACACACACACACACACACACACACACACACACACACACACACACACACACACACACACACACACACACACACACACACACACACACACACACACACACACACACACACACACACACACACACACACACACACACACACACACACACACACACACACACACACACACACACACACACACACACACACACACACACACACACACACACACACACACACACACACACACACACACACACACACACACACACACACACACACACACACACACACACACACACACACACACACACACACACACACACACACACACACACACACACACACACACACACACACACACACACACACACACACACACACACACACACACACACACACACACACACACACACACACACACACACACACACACACACACACACACACACACACACACACACACACACACACACACACACACACACACACACACACACACACACACACACACACACACACACACACACACACACACACACACACACACACACACACACACACACACACACACACACACACACACACACACACACACACACACACACACACACACACACACACACACACACACACACACACACACACACACACACACACACACACACACACACACACACACACACACACACACACACACACACACACACACACACACACACACACACACACACACACACACACACACACACACACACACACACACACACACACACACACACACACACACACACACATATATAAAGAAGTATTACATGATGCTAAATAGATTCCATGTTAAATTATTAGGTTCAGTTCCACAGAAAATTGCTTGTTTGCCTTGTGTGTGATCAGACTTCCTGCTCTGAGTGGTTTGATTGCTGAAATGCGGCCTGTGACGCATGTAGCAGAGAGTTTGGTTAAACACAAGCTATTTACACACATTTTTTCTCAACAATTATTTTGCATCGAGTCGATAAACATTGTTAATATATCCACACATTTCCTAGTATGCTAAATAATCTCCCGAGGAGTATATATTTATATAGAACCTCTTTTCATTTGACTTCCATGTTTATACAGTGTACACAGGAAAATGCATCTAAATGGTTAAATCATCATAGAATACCCACCAGTTGGCTTTGCATTGGTCATATCCTGACACCCACTCGTGTGTACCCTGTCTGTCTGGTCAATCTCGTGTGTACCCTGTCTGTCTGGTCAATCTCGTGTGTACCCTGTCTGTCTGGTCAATCTCGTGTGTACCCTGTCTGTCTGGTCAATGACAAACTTCACATGAGTTTCTCAATCAGTGACACATGCTAAAAGGTTAGGTAACTTGAACCAACCACACACTTCCTGCCTGGACCCCCCCCTCCCATGAAGAACTGGTTACTCATTAATTGCTAAATGACTCCATTAGTTGCTGCTAGATACACAAGTCCCTCTGCTCTTTCAGTTTTTATTATGATCTTAAATGAGAAGTCTTGCTGGAGATTTTTTGGGTTGTCAGTTTCAGATGTCTTTCTCAATTTTAACAACCATGTTGCAATCGTCGTATTTCGATATCAGACAATACCACATGTTTACACGATTCCACAGGTTGCTTACATATTCTAGAATAATTCCTGGGAAATCCAACTGTGAAATTCCAAATATAGTTCCAACATAAGTTTTTTTAAATCTCACTGCTTTTGGGTTAGTTAATTCGACAATATTGCCTAACATTTATTACATACCGAGTGTTTGTAAGTTGATGTTTGAGTAATTTTGTTGGTTTAATCTGCTACAAGTGTAAATGTAACAAAGTCAATTAAATGCTAGTGAAACTCAGCAAACATCCTTACATCTGACTCACTAAGCGTGACCGTGGGATACTATTATTAAACTCAAACATCTGGTTAGTAGACTGTTAACATGGACTCCCTATGATTCACCACGGGGTCCTGCATAAAACGTTAAGCTGAAACAATGCTGAAAGAACTGTACGCTGGAAAAATAACATGCAACATCTGTCATATAAGATGCAATAGAGAATGCAGCAAGTCTTCCCAGCACCTAGTAATGAATGTGGTTATGACATAACCTTTCCTACATGTCAAGGTTCATGCAGGACTCTGTACATGAAACAGCTTATAAATTCACTTTCATCTACAGGTCGGGTGGGACAAATGCATTAGACACACAGTGAGCATGATTGGCTTGTGTGTGAGAAATCGTAAAGGGAATTGTTAATTTTTTATGGACTAGTTCACCTTCTCTGGAAAGGAAATTGTTAATTTTAAGGTTATCGAACCGTTAATTTTAAGGGAACTGTTCATTTTATGATAACTGTTAATTTTAAGATAACTGTTCATTTTAAGGAATTGTTCATTTCAAAGGAACTGTTCATTTTGCTGTAAATTTACAACTTACAGCTGTAGTAGTCTATTTTTTGAAAGTTATACAGAATACAGACAGAAGGTGAGGCACAGATGAATTTCTGATTTTTACCCACAAATAAATTTTAGGCAAGTTTCATTTCAAAGCACAAAACAAAATTGCAAGACCGGCAAAGCTCATAAAACTTAAACATCCAACCACCGAATATAAGACCTGTGACAATACACCCACACCAGTAAACTTAATGGTGACATTGACACCTACTACACACCTATTACACACCTACGTCTCACACACAAGCTACATTCCTAGCTCAAAACACTGTATCTATTATCGCTGGCCTCATTTACTTAACACTAACAGAATCTTGTGATATGTTGGAATTTTGGAAACAATGGAGAGAACTTTATCTTGTGGCTACTGAACTTCTTTCACTGTCTGACAAACTGGTCATAAAATAAGTTATTGTAAAATGATGTTATACAGTAAAAAAAACTGTTATTTGTGATTTCTTAGAGATTAAACAATACAAATGTATTGATAAACTGTGAAAAATTATGCTAGCAACTTTGAGATGGACAGTAAGGTAAATTGCATGTACGTGCCAATAACAGGTAAATTGTAAAGATTGTCAGATTTACATGTAATGGTAAATTGTGAATATATTAGCAACTTTGATTCAGAGCAGGACTATTAATAAATTAATGTGTTAATTGAAAATGTTAACTAAAATAAATGTTATGTAACATTTACTCATGATTTTGTTGTTCTTTCTATGCATGAATAATTTATATAATTTCTGTATTCTATAAGCAATACCATACGTAAATCCACAAGATAGACTAGATACTGACAGTTTCTGGTGTCAGAAACCTGTCAGAAAGTAGTTTCTCACAGTTTCAGAAACCCAGCCCTGGTCCAGCACTGAAAATGATCAGACTGCGTACCGTTAACTTAGACCAAGACACAAAGCCTACATGAGTAATATATATTATACAGTACTAACAGTAGTGGGGGTAATTATGTGGTAGTGGCCCGATTGTTTGACTCAGAGTGCACCAGGTGTGTAGATAAATGGTTTGGAATGTCTGCCTGCGACACGGCAAGGTAACATGGCTCTCAATGATACACGGACAACTCTGTGGTTTACAACACATAATTGACAGGTAATGAATACATGAATGATGGATGCCTCGGGAGGTGTTTGGTTCAAGTCACCCTGTTATTTCATGAACAATGATTACAACAAGCACTGGCAATGTTAATATATATATGTATATACCTGTGGTATGCCTGTTTTGAGGTGACCTAAACAAAGTGAAAAATAAGGTGTACGAATTCCCCTCTTTTTTGTATTGCAAATCTGCCAACGGTAATTTGAAAATAGTGTTGTACATTCATGAATGAAATGTCTTTTTGTTCAACTATTCTTTACACACCATTAACTTGAGTACACGCCTGCTTAAAAAAGTGAAAAATATTTGCGTACAATTTTTTGGGGAATTTCAAATCTGCCATTGGTCATTTGAGAATAGTTTTGTGCATAAATTAGAAAGATGTCTTTTACTTCAAGTATGCTTTGTACTTTTTACTACACTGTTTTTCTGAGTACCATTAACTTGGGTAGATTTTCCCAGTTACTTGTGCTTGCATTAAAATATATACTGTTTACTTGCACCAGCTGTAACATATCACGAGACATTAACAGGTGAGGTAACATCCACCTGGTTCCTAACATTATGCTACGGGAAATAAGATATCCCATGCAGGTGTCTGGGGTAAATACACAACAACGATGGCGGTGGTCTCGTCTGTAAACCCAAGAATGTCACATCAATCTCCACATGTTGTGAACCCAAGAATGTCATCTATCAGACACAAGAGAGCAGTTTGGTGTTTTATAAATATCCAGGTCAGAATTAGCTTGTCCCAGGTGTGCAGTCTAAGATGGTTGTTACGGACACTGAATTGAACAGATTCCTGAAGCAAATAACATCAGCTGTTGGAATGACGGCCATGTTGAACTCACTGCCAGTTTGCTATTATTTCAATTATCAACTAGCTATGTGATGGAGTATTAATCAATTAACAACTATAATTTGTCAAAACATCATAAAGGTGTGTCTGCTAGTTGTTATCATAAAATTATGTTATAAAGCATAACTTATAATATCTTTTCTAATATTTGGACTGCCCAATCTGTAAATGAACCACTTTATAAAAAAATATACGTTGACCGTTTAATAGCTCTTTAATTTGTACATTCTCGAGCAAATACCATGTTACAACTTGCATGTGGAGTGGAATATACCTGTACGGATGTACTGAACACTGAGGTTGATATTCATAAACAGAAAAAGTTCAAATTATATTTAAAATAATGTACACAGCTTATTAAAACATATTGGGTGCTAAAAATATAAACACTCCGACAGTTCCGTCACCATTTCAGAGGTCACCATCAAATATATCTCATTGCATCCCCATGTATACCAGTACACTCCTGTGTACCAGTACACTCCTTTGTACCAGTACACTCCTGTGTACCAGTACACTCATGTGCACCAGTACACTCCTGTGCACCAGTACACTCCTGTGCACCAGTACACTCCTTTGTACCAGTACACTCCTGTGTACTAGTACACTCCTGGTGCCGGATTAAACATTCTGGAAAGTTTATTTTTTATATATATTATAACATTGAACAAACAACAAAATGTAAAATGACGTTTTAGTGTGAATTATTACAAAACATGTAATAAGCAAAAAACAGCAGCAAAAAAACATTGGTCCATTATTGTAATACAGAAAATAACACAGTGCACAAAAAGTGCCCTGAACATGGACGTTAAACATAAATTCAAGAAACACATAACCTACATTGTACTCAGAAAATACATGGAATTATCAACAAGAAGTCTTTACAATATATCACATTTTGATTGAGTTATTACACCAGCCTCGGTTTCTCTAGCTAGGGTAATGGTGATAGTTTATGCATGCCCAGAGATTAGCATTATGATAATGCTATCCCGTATGATGTATATATAGAGCATACCAAGTAGGCAGAAGTAATGTCTAAGTGTGGACAGTTGTGTTCTGGTTCAATGCTGAAGGTTATACTGCAAGTACGCAGAGTGGCATTTCACGATCAAGTTTCACAAATGATATGTATAAAGCTAAATATAAAAATTTATTTACTGAGGTACTCCAGAGTAACAATGTCAATTGTTCACCATTTTTTTGCCAGCATAATTCAAGCATGACCCATTATATTGCTACAGTACCTGAAAAAACACTGTTTCGAGTGCTGTCTTTTTGCAAATAGCATAATACTTGTGATATTCAAAATGTCACATTTAAAATTATTTATGTTAGAACCTAGAATTTATAACTTGTAAACTCTCATATCTGATCTATGCTTTAAATCTGGATTAGTTTTGACCACTGGGGTCATGGACACTTGATTGGCGCACACAGTCGGTGTTCCTGGACTAATCCTGTGGTTCTAACACTGGACACTGGCCTACTAACTTATAACCCTCAACCACTACTGATCCTGGGTCAGTAAAACCTGGTCATATCTCTGTTGAATAGTCTTGTGTATATAAAAATTACTGACTTGTGCATGTAATAAAATTAAAAGATCAAATATAACGTAAACATTCTCATGGAGAGACAAACAGGCAGGAGAGACAAACAGACAGGAGAGACAAACAGACAGGAGAGACAAACAGACAGGAGAGACAAACAGGCAGGAGAGACAAACAGACAGGAGAGACAAACAGACAGGAGAGACAAACAGGCAGGAGAGACAAACAGGCAGGAGAGACAAACAGACAGGAGAGACAAACAGACAGGAGAGACAAACAGGCAGGAGAGACAAACAGGCAGGAGAGACAAACAGGCAGGAGAGACAAACAGACAGGAGAGACAAACAGGCAGGAGAGACAAACAGACAGGAGAGACAAACAGACAGGAGAGACAAACAGACAGGAGAGACAAACAGGCAGGAGAGACAAACAGGCAGGAGAGACAAACAGGCAGGAGAGACAAACAGGCAGGAGAGACAAACAGGCAGGAGAGACAAACAGACAGGAGAGACAAACAGGCAGGAGAGACAAACAGACAGGAGAGACAAACAGACAGGAGAGACAAACAGACAGGAGAGACAAACAGGCAGGAGAGACAAACAGCAGGAGAGACAAACAGGCAGGAGAGACAAACAGGCAGGAGAGACAAACAGACAGGAGAGACAAACAGACAGGAGAGACAAACAGACAGCAGAGACAAACAGACAAACAGGCAGGCAGGAGAGACAAACAGACAGGAGAGACAAACAGGCAGGAGAGACAAACAGACAGCAGAGACAAACAGACAGGAGAGACAAACAGGCAGGAGAGACAAACAGGCAGGAGAGACAAACAGGCAGGAGAGACAAACAGACAGGAGAGACAAACAGACAGGAGAGACAAACAGACAGGAGAGACAAACAGGCAGGAGAGACAAACAGGCAGGAGAGACAAACAGGCAGGAGAGACAAACAGACAGGAGAGACAAACAGGCAGGAGAGACAAACAGACAGGAGAGACAAACAGACAGGAGAGACAAACAGGCAGGAGAGACAAACAGGCAGGAGAGACAAACAGACAGGAGAGACAAACAGACAGGAGAGACAAACAGGCAGGAGAGACAAACAGACAGGAGAGACAAACAGACAGGAGAGACAAACAGACAGGAGAGACAAACAGACAGGAGAGACAAACAGGCAGGAGAGACAAACAGGCAGGAGAGACAAACAGGCAGGAGAGACAAACAGACAGGAGAGACATTCAGGAGGTATCCAGGGGCACATTTCCTTAATTTTTCACTGGCTTGAAATGGTGCATTCTAGGACAGATTCTTCAACACTGTAGTTCTAAAAAAAACAGGTGTCGTCCGTATGGCATCCTGCACTGCCCATATGAGTTGAACCTTAAAGCGAGACAGAAGTCATGGTTTTGGGCTTATGCACCTTTAAAAGCTACTAAAATATAACCATTTGCAACTACAAATAAGAATATTAAGCCAGTGGTTTATTAGGAAAATCTCATTGAACACACACCATCTTAATGTCGTGGGCTGTGCCATGCTGTTAGATAACCTAATGCGCCAAGTTTCAAAGTCTAGAGAAATTTGCTTGCCATATGAAAATATATTTGTATAAACCTATTCCTATATTTGCCAATACAATATGGCTAATTACTGGCTATGCTGTTTGCTTCAAAAGTCAACTTATGTAACATATTTTGGCCTTTTTTTCTAAACTAGTCCTCTTTCTAGCAAAATAACACGTTTGTTTTAGACTATACATTAATTCTGTGTATGCCAGCCTCCATTAATACGTCACAATTGTCTGGGTTCCTCGATTTTCATAGAACTGTGCATGTACTTATCAGTCTCGCTGGCTAACATGTCAGCGCTCAGTCAACTGGAGAAATCTCCAACTTTTAGAACACATTCTGAGTAAACCAGTAGCGTGATATTCTTGATTTTAGTTGGACATGGTTAGTTTTTATTAATTCTCTTAGGTGCATAGCCCCAAAACCAGGACTTTTGTTTCACTTCAATAAGAAGATATATAATCTAGGATAACATAACAGTTTTCATGTTACTGGTTTACCAGATATACCACATAGAAGTTAATGCAATCATAATTAAATGTGTAAACATTGATCGTTAATTATACAATTTAGTGTTTATTACATAAATCATGCCATTCAAACCAACTGGTCATGGTTTCAGTACAGATAAATTATCTGAGAAAAGATTCTGCGTGCATATCACTGAATTATACATCTGAAGCAATGAAGTAGTTATGAATGTAGCTATGCAGATATCAATATAAATGCAATTGCTGCCAAGGTAAAAGTAATTGAATTTGAAGCATGTACTGTAGACAGTGAGATGTTATTGGTGCCAAGGTAAATAAACAAACATGTAATCCAGCCATGATAACAGAGAACACTTGTTCTATTCCATGCCTCAGCCAAATATGATGTGTGAGCGTATTCTGCCTGCAATGATCTGACACATGTAGAAGAAACACTATGCAGTTTGAGTTATGAGCCCGATATTGACTGTATTATTCGGTCTGCAATATTACACCGGTTTACACTGCAAGTGCTTGATCAAGCACTTTACAATATTTACATAAGTCATGGTATATTATTTGCCATCAAAGCAGATCTAGTGCATTTGACTGTTCGTTGGTCTCTTGATTCTACGTGAATAGCCACTGTTATTGTTGATGCAAAACAGAAACTGTTTACCTTTTAAGGTCGCTGTGCCAGTAGAAATGCTGGCATGGTTGATATGACATTTGCATCAATGTCGTTAAATACTAGGTTTATAACCCAGTCCAGCAGCTCACTATCGTTTCAATAACAAATGTTGTAAAATTTCATAATTTTGCATCAAACATTGTGGGAGGATGTTGCAACTATGTATCTAAAATTAGTTCAAATGTGAGCTATTAAATAAAATATTTAAATCCTTCTCCCATGTACCTATGCCACAGGGAGTGACACAGGGGAAAATGTGTAACATATCTGTAACTGTAAAAAACTACTGCATTAAGACTGAAGTGTGAAACAATAAAATGTTAGGCAGTGGTCAGTATTGACTGAAGAATAAGCTATGAATCTGCAAAATATTTGGTATGAGAAGTTAAGCAATCACAAAAACAGATAAGTACTGCATAACACAAACTGGTCTAGGGGCACCCCCCCATGGATAACTGCCCACATAACCCATGTACTTTCAGTGAATTGTTGCCACTACCAGCATCAGCAGCTGTGACCTTCATCATGTAACTTGTAATCCACTGCCAAGCTCTGCATGTGTTCATTGTTGATGAAGTACGTTTATGAAGGGCAGTAATCAAACATATAAATGCTTAGTTGGTGGAAGAAATGTACAGTCAGATAAGCCATAAGGATGTAAGTAGCTAGAGGGTGTGTGCATCCTTATGTGTAAAAAGTGAGTAATATTAAAGGGTGGTTTATTTCACCCAGAAGCAGAACGTTTTTGTGTTGAAATTTGAAAACCACTCAGTTTCAGGGGCCAGCCTCTTAGATCACTGTTAATGTTCTTTGGGAATACACATGAAATTGACATTTCCGGCAGGCTATGTCACTGTCTGTTAATGACCCTATGACATGACTATGCTTCCCTAAGCCTTAGCCTAGTGTTTAGCTTGGCGACTAGGGTAGTGGGGGAAATGATAGTCAAAGTCAATCGCCATACAATGTTTTCTATCTGGCTGTTACTGTTGTACGATGATAATCACGGCCTGGATCTCCGCCCCAAGCTCAAGAGTGGGGCGGACGACTCTGCCTAGAGAAATGTCATGAAGCCTTTTGAAGGCTGCAGACCAGGTTCTAGCAAACTTAATACTCACTGTGTCTGTGATATTGCTGGGCCCATTTTCATTAGTTGCCTCACATCTAAGCTCGATGCACTGAGACGAGATACACAGTACTACATACGTCTGGAGTAACGAGTCGATCCAGACACAGATATGACTGCGACGGGGAATGTTTGACACCCTGCTTGGCTCGGGCCTCCGAGAAGCATGCAAGTATTCGCGGTCGACAAGTGCCCGTTCGCAATTCCACCGATTTCTGATACAAACTCAATCACTGCCGCCATTAATATAATAGCCCAAAACGCCAAACGTGTACGTCCCACTTACCGTGCAAGCGAGTTCTTACGCTATCCGATCCTTCGTCAGAAACCATGATATCAGCTGCGATAAATTTGAATTTCCATCAACAAAATCAGCCATTGCTATTGTTAGATACACTTCCGGTTGCAATGCGCATGCTCAAATTTGTTATCACAAATTTTTAGAAGCGCGAACTATGAACATGTATGGATAAAAATACCAGTTTCGCTACATTTACACTGCCTATGCAATGTACGGTTACATAAATATTTTAGATCAAAGTTACTGATAAACTATAATAAGCAGCATTTGGAAGAACACAAATAATTACAACCCCACTTTTGTCTAGAATCTTGACATAATTATTATGATTATATATTTTGAATAAAATCCATTACATTATTATAGTACACATTTTCTCAATTTTAAGATGTGATGACATTTTTGCTGTTAGTGTTAGCAGTAAATTATGTAGCTGTTTGAGGGCCATCCTACGTCCTAGTAGTTTTCTTTTTGAATCAAGTGATTTAGTAATGCTTATCTCGCTGTACAAACACTCCTTTGGATGGCTGTTTATTGTGTTGAATTGGTCATTATCATGTGACCATTAATATTCAACAGTGGGTTTACGTAGTACTCCAACAGAGCAGTTCAACATCTTTATTCAAGAACATTTGAAGTGTTATCACCTGATTATTGAAATGCATGACTGGTGCTGCTACCTAGTGATCAACATCATTTTCCCAGGTGATGTATGTAACTGCAACTTTGGGTTGGAGGATGAGTAGGAGGGCATGTATGTCATAAACAGCTCTTTCAAATCAACCTTTAAAATATCTTTCATAATTTTGTATGTTTAATTGTGAAGCTTAATGATTTTACCTGTGATAGCATTTATGGCTTTATTAATCTTTACTTTTATCAATTTAATGTATAACTGTAAAGATGTAAGCATAACCCTACCTAGTAGTTCCGTAGAAGTCACTATGGTAGATAAACTAGCAATTGCTTGATAAACACATGTTATCTTCACAAACCTAACAATAGCAAACATAAAAAATTATTGAGACGACCCATAATGCACAGGGTCACCTAGAGTTTCGCCAATCATCAGATAACACGTATATAAAATGTAATTCAAGAAGATAACAAGAGTGAAAGACTTCACAAAAATGATAACATATCAAGTTCAGATGGGTTGATTAGATAATGCAGTGGTTGTTAATCTCTTTGAAATGACAAAGAAAAAACCTCCATCGTCATGGTCATGCTTAACAAATATGTTATGTTTTTTGGAAGAAATCACTAAGTGGATAGACGTGGGATCGCCAGTAGATATTATCTACTTAGATTTTCAGAAAGCTTTTGACAAAGTGCCACATCAAAGATTGCTACTTAAATTAAAAGCCCATGGTATCGGGGATAGCATAACTGACTGGATAGAACAATGGCTGACTGACAGAAGACAACGAGTTGTAGTAGATGGAGAAGTTTCAAATTGGAAATCGGTTTTGAGTGGGGTACCTCAAGGATCAGTATTAGGACCTATATTATTCTTAATTTATATCAATGACTTGGACGACAGTATAACAAGTAACATACTGAAATTTGCGGATGACACAAAACTGTTCAGAAAGGTTAATACTGATGGTGATAAACAACATTTACAAAACGATCTAGAAAGATTAGTGAAATGGTCTGAGAAATGGCAGATGCTGTTCAATTTTGGGAAATGTAAATGCCTACATACAGGACATGGGAACTTGAATGTAAACTATAAAATGGGAGATACTGTTCTGGGTACTACTGTAAAAGAAAAGGACTTAGGAGTTACAATAAGCGCTGATATGAAAGTTTCAGAGCAGTGTGGTGTTGCAGCTTCAAAGGGTAATCAAATTCTTGGATTGATTAGAAGAAACATAACATACAAGGGAAAAAAGTTAATTATACCTCTTTATAAAGCAATAGTTAGACCTCATTTAGAATACTGTATACAAGCATGGAGACCATATCGTAAGAAGGATATAGATACGCTTGAACGCATACAAAGGAGAGCAACTAAAATGATTCCCGAACTTAGAGACCTTAGTTATGAAGAACGCCTGAAAGAATGTGGTTTAACAACTCTAGAGACAAGGAGGTTAAGAGGAGATCAGATTGAAGTTTTTAAGATATTGAATGGGTATGAAAATATTGATAGAAATATGTTTTTCTCACTCAAGAAGGATAGCAGAACTAGAGGACATGAGGGAAAATTAGTAAAGGATCAATGTAGATTGGACATCAGGAAGCACTCGTTCTCACAGAGGACAATAAATGAATGGAACAAATTGTCTACAGATTGTGTAACTGCTAGCAGCGTGAATATGTTTAAAAACAAGGTTGACACATATATCAGGAGGGCGGGTTATAAGTAGGTGAACATTGTTGGACTCTCGATAAGCCAATGGCTTCCTTGTCCACTTGCCGTCTGGGCCTTTGGCTTGGATGGCAAATCTGGTCTGGTTAAATCTGGTTTCGACGGAGGTTTTTGCAACAGCCAGACAACACGAGGAGATCAAGAACGGGAATAAAGATTAGGAAACATTTGCTTCACTATGAGAGCAAGCGGTCACAACAGAATGCTGAACAAAATGCTAGCCAGTCAAATGAAAGCAATACTGAAATTTGTAAATAATGATTGTTTATTTGTGCCATGGCAGCTTTTCATTTCCAGATCACTTGGTACAATATGAGCATATTTTATATAAGATCTGATATGGAACATCGTTATTTGGTAACAAAAGTTGTCATGATTTTGTTATAGTCAATCGATATAATAAGAGCATATTTAACACAAGGTCTAATATGAAACATCGTTATTTAGTAACATAGTTTGTCATGATTTTGTAATAGTTGATCTGTTCCATTGTTATCTATCGATGCTATATACACATTTCCCAAATGTATATACAGTGTTCATGGACCCACCACCAGTATTACCACATGTACAGGATTAATTGTGTGCCCTCTTGATTGAAATCACAGGACACAACATTCATGTGTGAAATCAGTCAACGTACAGCTTAAACATGCAACCAATACAGTATAATTATTATATGAATATTTAGCAACATGTATGACTGGACATATTATATCTTGTCTGCTATATTCAGCCATCACCACCACTAAACTGGTTGCAATGTTAGACAGAATAGTTATTCTCTGGCAAGCAAAGAGTAGTATTTCTGTAAATAAAATAGAAATAAGTGTTCCAACAGAAAAAAATCGCATGGCTTACAATTTCTTTTAAAACTCACTAATCAATCAATTTATATATTTAAATAAATTGGATAATTTATTCCATATTTATAACTTCAACATACTTCAAATTTTAACACAATGCCTTTCTCTTGAGAATATTCATGTCTCTTTCACTTAACATTAACCGGTGAACTAAAGCTACCATTACGTTTCACAATATTCAAGTTTTGTCTTGAATAAAAACAATACATTTCTATGGTCAAATTCCCATCACTCTACCCACATGTGTATATATTTCACACCTACTGGAATCATATTGATATGGGTACTCAACATGTATGATTTCTTGATATATACATGAAACGTACACCAAAATAAACTGTGTCACAGAAATAATGAAACCATTAAATAAAGACAACATTCGTTGTTCACAGCATGTATGCCTAAATGGTCCATATATATTCCAAACATACTTTCTTTACCTACAACTCATAGTCCAGTTTCGAAATGGTCTGTTTGAACATTTGATTACAAAAATCCCAATTATAATGGATCTTTGTATTACGATCAAATTACGGTACCTGAATCCAATAAAATGATATAATTTGCTGCATTAAAAAAGCTATTAGTAGATGTGTGCTTTACTGAATGGGAATGCATTTGCAATGATTGTACTGGAACTTATGTCTAATCAGAGTTGATGTATAAATAGGTAGGATATGTGCTGAATATTGTAGTTAGTACAGTTGCAGCATAAATATATAAAGTAATAATCCTTTGATAACCGATTACACAGCCTTATTACAATCACTGGTCGTTATTACATACCATTTAAATTGTGATTACAGGTTACAATGTAATCAATAACAGGTGATTACTACTACATTAATTTAATCTAACCCTGCCTTGTTCCTAACAAGTTAACTACTATAACATGTTTACATTGTCAAGATTAAATTGTAGAATTCATAACTGTGGACATCAATGCAATAACTGTGCAAGTGACATAAAAAAAAATTTTATCTTCGGAAATAGTCACTAGGTGTCTCTACTTCATGTTGAACATACTGGGAACACGCAAAGACCAGCCTGTTCAGCATAATGTAGACAGACCTAGCAACCATTTTTGAAGATAAAACAACAATTTTGTATGGCATTTACAGGGTTACTGCATTGATATGCACAATCTATCAAATGTATAAGCAATATTTCCCACAGCAAACGTCGGTATCACAGACTAAAATAACTTCTCTGCCCAATTTGCCAAACACAACACACATCATATGTCATAATAATGCCCCACTACGAGTTATTTTACACTAATGAAAATTATACAGTAATCTTTTTACAATGATTGAACATTGCACAGGATGAATACTATTCACTAATAGCACACTTCAGTCATCCAGAAAATGTTTAATTATACCCTATCTCTGCAGTTCTGAAACGAATTTGAACTGAAGTGAACACAATATCAGCACCAAATTACACAGTGTTTACGCTTACAAATAATTTACAAGGCTACTGGTTAGGTAATTAGTCCATATCTTATTCCAATTTTGATCTATTCATCTTTTCAAGATGTTAGTAGAATTTGCAGATGCAATATATTCAAAGCAATCGCCGTCAACATAACTTCATGCATTGATGTTTATTACATTATTTATTATGGCCTCTGGGATTATTTTGATTCTTGTTAAACAACTGATATGGGTTTACATAGTCCATTCCAGTTAATAACCTTGAAATGTCTCAAACAAATCTCCATGTATTCTTCATTCTTCTAAAGTATATAGTTTTAATATATATCCTCACATCATTTCCTATGATAACTGCACCAAAATGTACCATTCTACTTTCTAAATGCACACTCATCACGCCTGTGGCAGATACAATCCATAACATTGACTAAACCAACACCATTAAACCGATCAACTGAACCATGTCAAAGGTCATGAATCGAGGCCAAGGTCATGTTTTTCCTCTTCTCCCATGTTTGCATGTCGTAGATAGTTCTTCACAATCTCACCGTCCTCATAGTGATATTTACTGATTCGCTCGAGTGGTTTTGGATCCCAGTCAATTACGGCAACGGAAAAGAGAAACTTTCTGCCACAGCCATCAACTAGAACGTTAGTGGGTATGTCTGCAGCGTCCGGATGGATTACGCCATTTTCCTGCGTCGTCTTTGAATTACTGCTATCGTGGCCATTGCAGCTGTTTTTCTCAATCCTGTAAAACAAATATTTCAACTTGTTTCAAGCGTCTCTAATATAATAATAATAATAATAATAATATTTATATAGTGCCATATATCTGGGAGTACATTCTGTTCAGAGGCACTGAAAATACAACATTGACTGAAATAATTACTATAAAATAATTATTATAAGAAAGTTATTATAATAAAAATGGCATGGATTAGATATTATAATAATCAAACTAATTATAGACTGCTCTATGAAATGACACGTAGAATATGGTATTGCACCAGTAGTCAGCATATGAAACCAACTTCTCAGCACATGAAACACCAAAAAAATATTCATCAAACAGTCCATCAAATAAATATCAACCACTCTAAAGAACCAACTTTTCAACAGCTCAAAAATACAATATAAAACAAGACATTTTATAGCTTAACCTGATTTTTTTTATTTTACAAATCAATGAACAACTGTTATTCATTGTTATTTAGGACAAGATACTACTATAAGACTTCAAAGCACCTACTTCTGAGGAAGAGGCTGGATTGCAATCATGATAGAGCAGTCCTTTGCTGTCTTGGCAACCATGAACTCCTTTATCTAGAAAGGCAAATATGATTCAACGTTAATGTATCTGGCAAACGTTAAGTTAAAGGTACATTTTTATATAGCATGGGACTGTTCAAAGTGCTTTACACTTCACCCCCTGGCAGACCTGTTCATTCCAATGCCATTTTGACTTCTCTGGGAAGCATTCAGCCATTCTGCAATTACTGCACAAATACTATTCCTTCCAATATCCATCTCTGTCTTTAGCCAGGTACTCATTTATATAGCTGTGTGAACTGTGGCAACGTGGGATGAACAAAACTGACAAAAAGCTTCGAAATGGTTGCAAGAGGGTTCGAACCCAGGTTCTCGATTGAGAGCCCGACATTCTAACTGCTACGCTACTGTGACCAACATCATTATTAATCAGATAATAACCTGCTGCAGGAATATCTAACAACATTGTGTCAGATTTCAATATTCCATCTGCAGACAGCAGATGTGAGGCAATTACAATTATCTTTTACAATTATCAATCGCACTGGTTTTTCTTTCTCAATTACAAAGTCTCAATTAGAATTTTTTATTCTTTAAGTGTTGATTTGAAATGTAAGACTTCCCCAAACTTGCATGTATGCACAGCTTGATATACACATGAAAGCGTGCACACACACACATACACTGACACATTCTATCTCCTCTCACTCTCTCCCTCTCACCCTCTCTCCCTCCCTCCACCTCTCCCTTACCTCCCTCCCCCTTCCCCTCTCCCTCTCTGCATGTTACAACTTCAACAGTTCTGTGACATCAACTTTAGTTGAAATGACAAGCATACCTTTCTGACTTCAGGATCTGGATATCCATCCCAATACGTGTCACTGAAGGGACCGTCTATACCACATGACGTCCTGCAACAACAAGGACAGCATCATCAGGACAAGGATAGTGTCATCAGGACAATGATTGTATCATCAGGGCAAAGATAGTGTCATTAGGACAAAGATAATGTCATCAGGAAAATGATAGTGTCAACAGGACAATGTTTGCATCATCAGGACAAGGATAGTGTCATCAGGACAAAGTTAGTGTCATCAGGATAATGGTAATATCACTAGGACAATGAGTGTCACCAGACAATGGTAGTGTCACCAGAACAATGATAGTGTCTTCAGGACAATGATAGTGTTGCAGAAGATAGTGTCATCAGGACAAGGATAGTGTCATCAGGATGGAATATCTGTCAAATTGTATATAAGCAGCCAAGCTGGTGTAAAAACAATTCTGATCAAATCATTTAATTGTAAGTATTAATTATGTTCTATACTGGGAATTTCTCGATTATAATTCACCCAGTGCACCACAGTACATTGTACTAAATAAATTATTTCATTCAAAGTCAATACAATCTTAGCACTGTGTTCTCTAACAGTCGTTCGTAAACACAGACCGACTCAATTAGTTTCAAAGTTACACTACAAAACCAACTCAATTTCTGGGGTTGTTGGCATGAATAAGAATGTGAGAAATAGAAATCCTCAGTAATTTCAGTCCTGTTCGATGTAATTCACCTGAGTTCTGGGTTGGTTTCGAACCTATCTTTGAGTCGGAGGAACAGGGGGTGGATCCCCTCGATGTCCGTGTCGTCCAACATCTGGGTTGCGAGAATGCGGTGGAGAACGGAACCACATGGAAGGTGACATGACAACTCACAGGGCGCCGAGGCTGCAATGAGAGGGAGCAGTCAGTATCGTGTGCTTTAGCAATGCAAGGAGCAGTCAGTATTTCATGCCTTAGCATCAGAACAATAGCATAACATACTAACATAATTATGTATAGCCAATCAGAATTCTCATAGCCCATCAGGACACCACAGTCAATCAGGACACTCACAGCCCATCAGGACACTCACACCCTGTCATGATACTCATAGTCTATCAGGACATTCATAACCCATCAGGACACTCACAGCCCATCCTGATACTGATAGCCAATCAGGACACTCACAGCCCATCAGGACACTCACAACACATCATGATACTCACAGCCCATCAGGACATTGACAACCCACCATGATACTCATAGCTCATCAGGACACTAATAGTCATCAGGACACTGCTGTGTCCAAAGTAGTGACTCTCGCCATGTTAAAAATGGCCCAATTTCACAAAGCACTGGTATCATGCACTAATATGAACCACTTGTGTACATTTGGTGAAGCACACAGTTCTTGGAACAATGAGAGAAAACAAACATATTGGGAACTATTGTATGCAAGTACAAATTACACAAAATTCTATGAACCGATTTATGTATGAAAACTTGTACAACAGTTTGTACGTAAAAACGCTTTGTGAAACCAGCACCCTCTGTTGTCAACAAACACATTTGATAGCAGATTTTAACAAGATATAGTGCAATGAGATTTTCACTTCAATTTGTTTTCAAACATTTTGAAAACATACTACAAAATAACAAAAATATTTGAAAAAACAATTAAAACAATTACATGACAAAAGAATCATTGTGTCATAAGACCGTGTTTCGTAAGTCGTACCATCATTGTGCTTTCTCCCGTTAGTTGTCCGCCTGTATTTGCTGCGTCGACAGACTTGGTGACACGGCGGAAGGGGAATACTGTCGCTAGGCTGCGTCACCTTCTGGCAGTCGGGCACATGTAGCAGGCACTTCAGAAGTATTTCATTAAAATTCTCAACTATGCTGCAATAAAGCATGAAAGGTGTTGTATTGTATTATCTGTCACTGAGGGAGAGGAGATCAATAGAGCATGAAAGGTGTTGTATTGTATTATCTGTCACTGAGGGAGAGGAGATCAATAGAGCGTGAAAGGTGTTGTATTGTATTATCTGTCACTGAGAGAGAGGAGATCAATAAAGCATGAAAGGTGTTGTATTGTATTATCTGTCACTGAGGGAGAGGAGATCAATAGAGCGTGAAAGGTGTTGTATTGTATTATCTGTCACTGAGAGAGAGGAGATCAATAAAGCATGAAAGGTGTTGTATTGTATTATCTGTCACTGAGAGAGAGGAGATCAATAGAGCATGAAAGGTGTTGTCTTGTATTATCTGTCACTGAGGGAGAGGAGATCAATAGAGCGTGAAAGGTGTTGTCTTGTATTATCTGTCACTGAGGGAGAGGAGATCAATAGAGCGTGAAAGGTGTTGTATTGTATTACCTGTCACTGAGGGAGAGGAGATCAATAGAGCGTGAAAGGTGTTGTATTGTATTACCTGTCACTGAGGGAGAGGAGATCAATAGAGCATGAAAGGTGTTGTATTGTATTATCTGTCACTGAGGGAGAGGAGATCAATAGAGCGTGAAAGGTGCTGTATTGTGTTATCTGTCACTGAGGGAGAGGAGATCAATAGAGCGTGAAAGATGTTGTATTGTGTTATCTGTCACTGAGGGAGAGGAGATCAATAGAGCGTGAAAGGTGTTGTATTGTATTATCTGTCACTGAGGGAGAGGAGATCAATAGAGCGTGAAAGGTGTTGTATTGTATTATCTGTCACTGAGGGAGAGGAGATCAATAGAGCGTGAAAGGTGTTGTATTGTATTATCTGTCACTGAGGGAGAGGAGATCAATAGAGCGTGAAAGGTGTTGTATTGTATTATCTGTCACTGAGGGAGAGGAGATCAATAGAGCGTGAAAGGTGTTGTATTGTATTATCTGTCACTGAGGGAGAGGAGATCAATAGAGCGTGAAAGGTGTTGTATTGTATTATCTGTCACTGAGGGAGAGGTGATCAATAGAGCGTGAAAGGTGTTGCATTGTATTATCTATCACTGAGGGAGAGGAGATCAATAGAGCGCGAAAGGTGTTGCATTGTATTATCTGTCACTGAGGGAGAGGACATCAATAGAGCGTGAAAGGTGTTGCATTGTATTATCTGTCACTGAGGGAGAGGAGATCAATAGAGCGTGAAAGGTGTTGTATTGTTATCTGTTACTGAGGGAGAGGAGATCAATAGAGCGTGAAAGGTGTTGTATTGTATTATCTGTCACTGAGGGAGAGGAGATCAATAGAGCGTGAAAGGTGTTGTATTGTATTACCTGTCACTGAGGGAGAGGAGATCAATAAAGCATGAAAGATGTTGTATTGTATTATCTGTCACTGAGGGAGAGGAGATCAATAGAGCGTGAAAGGTGTTGTATTGTTATCTGTTACTGAGGGAGAGGAGATCAATAGAGCGTGAAAGGTGTTGTATTGTATTACCTGTCACTGAGGGAGAGGAGATCAATAAAGCATGAAAGATGTTGTATTGTATTATCTGTCACTGAGGGAGAGGAGATCAATAGAGCGTGAAAGGTGTTGTATTGTTATCTGTTACTGAGGGAGAGGAGATCAATAGAGCGTGAAAGGTGTTGTATTGTATTATCTGTCACTGAGAGAGAGGAGATCAATAGAGCGTGAAAGGTGTTGTATTGTATTATCTGTCACTGAGGGAGAGGAGATCAATAAAGCATGAAAGATGTTGTATTGTATTATCTGTAACTGAGAGAGAGGAGATCAATAAAGCGTGAAAGGTGTTGTATTGTATTATCTGTCACTGAGAGAGAGGAGATCAATAAAGCGTGAAAGGTGTTGTATTGTTTTATCTGTCACTGAGGGAGAGGAGATCAATAAAGCGTGAAAGGTGTTGTATTGTGTTATCTGTCACTGAGGGAGAGGAAATCAATAGAGCGTGAAAGGTGTTGTATTGTTATCTGTTACTGAGGGAGAGGAGATCAATAGAGCGTGAAAGGTGTTGTGTTGTATTACCTGTCACTGAGGGAGAGGAGATCAATAGAGCGTGAAAGGTGCTGTATTGTGTTATCTGTCACTGAGGGAGAGGAGATCAATAGAGCGTGAAAGGTGTTGTATTGTTATCTGTTACTGAGGGAGAGGAGATCAATAGAGCGTGAAAGGTGTTGTATTGTTATCTGTTACTGAGGGAGAGGAGATCAATAGAGCGTGAAAGGTGTTGTATTGTGTTATCTGTCACTGAGGGAGAGGAGATCAATAGAGCGTGAAAGGTGCTGTATTGTGTTATCTGTCACTGAGGGAGAGGAGATCAATAGAGCGTGAAAGGTGTTGTATTGTGTTATCTGTCACTGAGGGAGAGGAGATCAATAGAGAGTGAAAGGTGTTGTATTGTGTTATCTGTCACTGAGGGAGAGGAGATCAATAGAGCATGAAAGGTGTTGTATTGTGTTATCTGTCATTGAGGGAGAGGAGATCAAATTGATTCCAGTTTTTAAGATACTGAATGGGTATGAAAACATTGATAGAAATATTTTTTCTTACTGAAGAAAGACAGAAGAAGTAGAGGATATGAAGTAACATTAGCGAAGGATCAGTGTAGATTGGATATCAGAAAGTACTCATTTTCACAGAGGACAATAAATGGATGGAAAAATTATCTACATATTGTGTAAATGCTAGCAGCATTAATATGTTTAAAAACAAAACTGATATCTCAGAGGGGCAGGTCACACACAGATGAAAAAGTGATGGACTCTTGATAAGCCAATGGCTTTCTTGTCCACTTGCCATCTGAGCCTTTGCCTTGGATGGCAATCTTGCTAAATCTTGATCTTACCTTCCATGAAGGTTCTCATTGACGTCACTGGAGAAGTAGGGTCGCAGGATCTCCTCATAGTCGCCCCGAGATTCCTCACTGTACACGATCTCTCCATCCTGGTGGGAACAATCATGGTGTAGAATACACAGTCAAGGTCATGTTGACACTGTCCACAAACTGAGACATTGTCATGCACAGAGTGGCCAGGAACAAAGTCAATATCATGCAGGGATCGATCTAGAAAGGCATGCATGTGCCCTTCAGGCACATCAGAGGCATAACTATGTGCCTTTTTTGAAATTTTATGTGCCTCAAATTAATTTAATAAAAGTGCAATTAATTTACATAACATGGTCGCTTTGCATAACTAGGTAATTGTGAACATTACAGTTAATTTCATATTAGGCCGGTAATCATATTTGCATTTTTTTTATTACATTCAGTACATTTTGTTTGATTGATAATTTGTTTTGCACGAAACATGACGTGTAAGCTATCTAAATATAAGATATATTTTACTTCTGCTAAAAAACTAAGACACTTAATTTTTTGTGTTTGTATGACTTCCCACATCTCTTGGTATATTTAATATATTACCAATAATAGCAACAAGATCACTAGTTTATTTTAACATCTGTAATGTAACAAAACAAGATACTGAGTCAGTCCTCAGCGTCACCCGTCTCAGCACTCTCGGACACGTTGTCAGTTTTCGTAATTGTTTCAGCAACAACAGTCTCAGCTATAGTTTGTCTGTTTTTATCCCACCCGACTAAGGTACCTTGTGAAGGTAGGGAAATTGGTCTTTTTTAGGCAGCATCATTACGGCATGTGGCACGATGAATGACAAATTAGGCGAGGACTATATGTTCACCCTAGCGGTCAAATGACGTACCACCCTAGCAGATAAATAACATACCATCGAAGGAGCAAACCGATGAAAATCGCAGAGCAATACAATTCTCCGCACGCGACTCTGGATAAAATATTAATTGTGCTGTGTCGAAATCGCAACATGCGCTTTTGTGGCCGAACACCAACTGCATTTCAATTTTCTCAGATAAAAACGTCGGTATTATATATCGCTCTTATATAAATATGCGTCACTAGGGCACATGCTTCAAAAAACAATGCAGCATTAAAAAATATGATGCGTCAATGATGCAAGGCCACTGCCCAGATCAATCCCTGGTCATGTATAGCATCCTAATAGAAAACTAGGATGTCCACGCTGTCCGAGATTAGAGCCAAGGAAAAACATGGATCATCCGAGAATACGACCATTACAGGCACAACAGAGAAGGTGCGAACACTGAGTGTTCAAAAGATTCCTGTTCACTTCATACTGGACAGGTCATTCTACAGTGCACAAGACAACTGGATGTGTTTATCTGAATCTTACCTTAAATAATCTGAAGTTATTCTGTGGTGTCTGGAAGAGATTTCTGAAGGCGAATCTCATTCGATCAGGGTCACTGAAATATTAAGAGAAACAAATAATGACATCTGCGCAAAACATCACAAGACTTCACAACGTGCGTGTGTAACAGAAAAACAAACAACTTATTTAAAGTTATCCTAGTCACAGCAGAGAGCAAACAAAAGTGCTTAAATATCAATATTT